>LOJH01005219.1:0-22772 GCA_001685095.1 Ellobius talpinus | reverse complement strand
CACACACACACACACACACACACACACACACACACACACACACACACCTCCTCGCTGCTTTGTGCTCCCAGGAAGCTTCAGTGAGTACAGAGAAGTTTCAACACAATCCTAACACTCTTACAGAAAGATGGAAGACAGAGATAGAAGGATCCACCAAAACTTGAAGGCCTACTAGTAAACAAGGACCCAGCCTCAAAGTGAAAGGCAAGGACCGACTTGCCTTTCAGTCTGTCCTCTGGCCTCCATATACACACTGTGGCACTTGTGCACCCCTACTCCTGTGCACACACAGATGAAAGAATTCAGTCTAAGTTCAGGTGAAATGGAGCTGGCCACATAGCCGGAAAATCAGGCAGAAGGCCTGTCATACAGAGGCAGAGAGGTAGGAGCCATCGAGTGAAGCCAAGATGAGAAAGGAAAGCAGGGACACTAAGGCACAGTGGACAGGGAAGGAAAGGGGAGATGAGAAACCAAAGGTAGCTAGGCCAGCTCTCAAGACATATATGCCAGCCCAGGATGCAGGGCCTGGGGGAGGGTCCTATCCAACTTTGTTTTGCATCTTCTGGTAGCTATGTAGAGGAAATCACAGGAAATGTCAGCAGAGGCTCCCGATGCCCACGCAGAGACAGGGGATTATTTGCAGGACAGAAGAGGAGGACATGAGAAGGAGTCATGTTTCCTTCAGGACCTCTCCCAACTTCCCCTTAGGGAAACCTGGGACCTGGAGAGTAGATAGTCCCTTAGAATCTGGAAACAGGCAGACATGACTTCGGATGTCATCTCTAGAATTTCCTCCATAAAGCCATGGGAAAGCCACTAGCATGTTTGGAGATTCTATCATGTCCTGGTATCAAACAGCCTACTGCATGTCTTCTGTCTAGGGCTCTGGTGACACACCCAGCAGGGACAGTGACTTCAGTCTCATGAGAAAAGCAATCCAGTTCTCTTCCACTTTCCCTTCAGGTCCCAATAGGTACCTTTCAGAGGTTACTTCCTGGCTCCAAGGCAAGACTGTGTTCCTTGTTAAGACACCCTACCTGGAGTTTACCATGTGTCAGCCCAGGCTTAGCTCTTACTGCAGCTATCAAGGTTGTTATCCCCGAGCCTAGCTTCAGAGAGCTGATGGAACGAATGAATGACTAAATGCATGCAAGGCTGCCTCCCCGTCCTAGCCAGTCTCCAACTCTAGAGAACTATCCTTCAGTTTCTTGTAACCCTGCATTACCACGCAAAGAACCCTTCTCCGGACCTGGGTACATGTGACTTATTGAGGATATAAAAAATTTATACCTGGCCCCCAGCTCAGAAGTAGAGGCCAGGTGGCCATGGGGAGCTTCCTGCTCCCTCAAGTCCATAATATTCCTCCCAGTCAGAGTCTAAGCCTTCAGGCTGGACAAAAAACAGTCTGGATGCAGAAGCCTGAATTGCACACGGTGAATTAAAAGCGTGAAGCCGGGAGGAAGACATGATTTTCCTGTCTTCGCATTGGCAGATAGGACAGCTGGGCTTCCTGACTTCTGGGCCCTATGTATGTGCATGGAAAATTTGAGCAGGAAACTAAAATGATGCTCCTGACGGCAGCCATTGAAAGGTGGTAAGTAATGTGGTCTACGAGGAGAGGCGGGGTGCTGCTTTGCCCAAGCCATCCTGCTGCTTCTCGGAAGCAGCCAACGCCAAACAGGCAGATGGCTGGCAGGCCCCCTCAGAGCCCTGGGACCCAGATGGTCATCCCCAGCATTAGGTGAGGTATCACCCCAGCAGCAAAAACCAGCCAAAGCCACCGAAGCCCGGCTATAGCCAGGGCCACCCTGTCTTTCCTCCTGAAGTCTAGCTATAGCTGGGAGGCCCATGGGACCACAGAAAAGCTGAAATATGGAAGTTACAGTTCAGAGTGGCCACATTCGGCGGGAGGTGGGGGGGACGGACACATAGCCCAGAAAAGGCATGTCCTTCCAGGGAAAGCCTCCTCCACTCCTGTTGCCTGTCTGTCAGGGGACCGAAGAAACTGTGTCCTCACTCTTGGAGTTAGGCTGTGAGCCCAAGTCACCTCCAAACCTCTGCATCTCCCATAGGCTTTCTTGGGCTCAGGAAAAGCACTAAGGACTAACTAATAACAGACTCTAATACTCCTCATGGGCCTGTCAGAGATGGCCAGGAGGCCTGAGGGCTTCATAGGTAAAAACCAATCCCTGTTACAACACCGAGAGGCAAGCCTGTTGGGATTCCCACTTTACAGATGAAGAAATGGAGACCCAGAGAGAATGCAAAGAGCCTAAGTCATAAAGAAAATGGGTGAGCCAGAAGTCCAACCCATGCATCGTGGCTCTGAAGCCCATGTTCTCAGAGCCATCCAGCCAGACAGACCCACTATGAGTCCCACACTGCACTAGGCCAGGGAGCATAGACATGTCGTCACCTTGGTTTCAGGGGTGATGTGTCAAAGAGTGAGCTGCCCGTCACAGACACACACTTGCCTTGGTGGAACTGTCTAGAGAGTGGGTGAAGACGAGCCTAGGTCTCCTCTGATGAAAGGGACAACTGTCCCTAGAACCAGGCCCTGAGGTCTTGGGAGGAAGTGTGGGGACCTCAGGGAAGCATACATTCTGACATGCATTCAATCACATATTTATTAACATGTGTTCACTTGCTCACATGCAAATGTGTGAGCTTGCACATATGTGTCCCTGAACATAATAGCTATCTGGGAAACAAAGGACAAGTCTAAGTCTACTAAGTCTCCACGAGACTGGGAGCCCCCAGACCACAGGAAGTCTGCTTCCCCTTGACAAGTGCCAGGAGGAAAGCACAAGACACTCCCTTCCCCCTTCTCAGCTTCACTCCCCACCCCTTGTTTGAGAAAGGGGTTGTTTGAGGTCATCTCCAAGGTCTTGTGCTCCTAGCTGCCTGGCCAGTCACCTGCAACTCTCTGTCTCCAGAACTGGCAGGAGCTGTGACTCAGCAACAAGAAGCAGTAGAGGAGCTGCCCACTGCCTCCTTCCCCCAACACACACAAAGGGCATCTTGTTACCACAGTCTGCCAGCAGGCGGGGAGGGCTGGTAGGTGAGGGGCCAGGATGCCTGTGTCAGCAGAACTGGGGGCAGGGCTCAGGGGGAGACTCTGCCAGGGCTGTTGGCTGGCTGGCCACAGGATCCAAGCAGTGGGCAAGGCCTTGGGCAAGCAGGCAGCTCTGAGGAGCAGTCTCAGTGAATGGCTGGCCCTTGGGCTTCTGTATGGAACTTTGTTAAGTTTCTTTTTCATGATCATTATTTTTCGTTATATTCTGAATGAATCTCTCGTGCTCTCAGCAGCAATTTCAGGCCTGGAATTTCCCAGCTGTGTGAGCTGAAACCACAGCCTGGGCTCAGAGCTTACCAGGCTTCACTCTGTGACCTTTGATGTGAGACCAAGGCCCAGTCAGTTTTCCTATCCAGAAAATGAGAGGGCTGAGTGGAGGCAATGCTTTAATCACACTCCCTAGGGGGGAGATGTCACCTCCCGCGGGGGGGACCCCAAAACTGGTCGGGACATCCTGGTATCTTCTTTGTTGCTACTGGCTCCGCTACTTTCTTGCTTTTGGATCCTAGGCAAAGCACTTATCCCTTCTGGCCTCAGTTTTCCAGCCTGTAAAATGGAGATGGCTGAAAGAAAGCAGAAACTAAGTAGAAGATTCTTTCTAGACATTACTTGAACATTATATTCTGACATTGGACAAAAATAAGACAGGAGACATTCAGGAAGTTCACGCAAGTAGATTAATCAGTCTGCATACTGTTCCTATTAGCATGTGCATGGATGTACATACATATGTGTACACATGCATGAGTGGACAGGCAAGTGTGTCCGCATACTAGTGTGTTCCTTGAGCAGAACAGGGTCCAAAGCAAAGGCTCTTCAAGTCCATTGTGCTCCTTACAACCCCTGGACTCTTGAAGCTGACTTATGATGTCCAGCTAACCACAGCCTTGCGCAACAAACTGGTGGCTGCAGACTTGCATCCACCAAGCACTGAATGGCACTCATGGCCAGCTGCTCCCTGAACCATCCATTACAGTCTCAAGAAACACTGCATCCCCATAGTTGCCCCCCAAATTTGCATCCCTACCATTTTTCATAAACTTTCATGTATGGGTATCTCGTTTGCTAAGCATCCACGGATCACCTGTACCAAGAGAAAGGATTCTGCATTCTGCCAGGAACATATAACTGATAGGCTTTTAAAAGCTGAAGTGTAGAAGGTGATGGTTAAATCTACCGGATGCTCCAAATGCTATCCAGCTCCCAAGGTTCTTTGTCCCACCTGACACATGAAAGTGAGACCCAAACAGATGAAACAGCAGACACCTGAGGGCCTGAGAAAGAAGCCAGGTGAGTCAGGCCTGTGAGGTTAGAAAACGAAAAAGCCAGGCAGAGTTTGGGGATGTAGACAATGACCCAGAAACCTAGGCAAAGTGCAACTATCATCTGCTTTCGGCAAGCATAGACCCTTCCCTTGGTTGTGGGCTTGGGGACAGCCATGGCACGTTGGCAGGTGAGGAAACTCACTTCCACCATCCTTCTCTCCTGGGGAAGATCCTAAGAGTTCTCAGCACACTGGGCTTCCTTTTGGGCAGTGCCCAGGTGGGGCACAGGCCTCAAGCATAGATTACCTGGCCTCTTCCTCCCCTGATTGCATCAGTGATGGAGTGTGGGAGGCCCTTTCCCGGAAGGCAGACCCGCCCAGGCAGAGCATAGCTTCCTAAGGACATACCATCCACTGGCAGGAGGTTCTGTGGTCCTAAGGGCCACATTCTATAGGAAGGGATGCATTTTTATTAGACCCCACTGTACAGGAGACAGTTTAAATCCATCATCTACTTAGCAAATAGTCACTGATTGCCTTTGAAGTACCAGGCCCTGTGCCTGGAAACCAGGAGAAGTTAGTAGGTAGGACCTCTGCCCTCATGGAACTCACAGTCTAATGAGGAAGATATACAACTGAGCTATAGGAGAAGAGAGGAGGGGGTTCTACAGTAGGGACACCTGCCTGGAGCTGCTGATGAGAGAAGGCTTCCTGAAGGAGGTAACTCTGAGCAGGATCTCCTGAAGGGTGAACAGAAGCAAGCAAAGAGAAAGGGGAAAACATTACAGGCAAACCAGTATCTGTGGGGGCTGGTCCAGTGGCACCCACAACTTTCACAAGGACCTTAGAGGGTGGGAAGAGGTGCTTCACTTTAAAATGGAGGCAACTGGGACTCGCGAGAAACTGAGTCAACCAGAAGACTGAGGCGCATCTAGCTGGGCATTTGCTCTCACCCGATACCACACACTGTCATTTCCAATGAGTCCCGAAGCTACACAAAGCCAGGAACAGTGCAGCAGAGAGGCTCAGTCTGTTTGTCTTACAGCACACATGTACGAAGGAAAGGGAGGCTGCATGGCAGCCAAGCCTCTCTTTCACCAACAGCATGAGAGGTCCCCATGTCTTTGAAGGCCTTCCCCAGAGCCACAGCGAGAGGGAGGACAATGAGGAGATGTGGCCTTCCCTGGGTTAGTGTGACTCCACTATAGGCCAGAGGCAGGGCCAGATTTATGCAAGCAGAAAACCTTGCAAAAAGAGAAGCCTCGTTGATTCAGTCCATCAGCATCCCTTCCTTCAAGGGCTGATGGAAGCAGTCATGAAGGGGCAGGATGGAGTAATGAACCAACAGACACTGTGAAGACTGGTGGTGGATGGGAGTGTCCTCACCCAGCTTGTGATCAATAGGGATGTTGGGGTAACTAAAGGAGGCAGTGATGCTCCTCCATTCTGCTGATTTTCTCTCTAGGAGTCCAGAACCCCAGAGCTAGTCTATGCCCACAGCCCAGACCTCTGGGCAGGCTGCAGATTCCTTTAAGACTCTGACCCTACCAAAGATGTCCACAGCTACCACTATTCCTATGCTTTCTCCAAGGGACCACAACTCTGTCAGATGCACTGCTATATAATAAGATACCCATTGTTAATTTCTGAAAAAGCTTCTTTGACTTACAGGGGAAGCCTCCAAAAATGCCCCCTGCATTTGCTTGTAGCTGTGGGTAGGAATGTGGGGAGAGAATGACTTTTCATCTGAAGGAGGGACGATAAGAGGAGGTGGCTAAGCCCATCAAGGAACCCAGCCCCTATGTCTCATTCTATCTTAGCTCCTCACTGCTGCTTCCCAGCCTTCACATCCCTCTTCAAAAGAATGCCCTACCCACAGCCTGGCAACTCCCCCAAGCTCTCCTCTCGCTGGCTTCCAGCCCAGTCCTGCTCCTACCATCCTGTTTTAAATCCCACCTAGGTTCATACCCTGTTTCTCACTTAAAAGTCCAGATGGTACTCACATAATATCTGAATTCTTCCTAAAACAAGGATGGCTAATCCATTTCAATCTATAAGCGAACCTCAACTCATCAGCAACACTCCATTTAAGGACTGTTTTGAGAGGCTTCTGGGGCTACGTGCAAGCTCTGCGGGAAAATGTCTTGATTGCTAAGTGGGTTTTGTTCATTTTGGTTTGTGTATGTGTATGCATGAGTACTTCTGGGATGAGTGGAACCCAGGTCCTCATGCATAACAGACAAGCTGCCCACTAAACTACAGTCCCAGTCCATGATTGATTAGTTATGTCTGCTGTGGGCATACTAGGGGAAGACTTTACCACTGGTTCACCATAACCAGGCAAATGCCTTCAGGCATTTGGGAAGATGCAAACAGAAGTTCCTGTCCTTTTCCCTGCTTTGTGCTTGACCTTGGTTGGCCTCTGTGACAAGGGCAAAATTCTTACCTTTTGACTCCCGCTGTAATGTGGACAGATTAACTGGGGCGTTTGGGGCATGGAAAGCACTAGACTGAGTTTCCCCATCTGTATGTGACTAGGACCAACAGGTCCTAGAGGCTCCAAATTCTAGAAAAACAAAGGAATTCTCCAGCCCACAGCCCCTGAACACATAATAGGATTTCATGAAGAACGGAGTAGCAACACAGGGTCTGAGCTGAAGACTAGAGGAAGTAAAAACCAAAGGAGAACGGCAAATCTCAGGCCAAGGCTGCTCTCTGGTGAGTGGTGGGCTGGTACTGAAAAGTTTGAACTGTTTAAGTGAGGGAAGGGATCCTGGTACCAAGAACGGAGGCCAGACCCCCTTACTCTTCAGCTGCTTTCATGTGAAATTGGCCCAGGATCCCCTTTGCTTCCTGATACTATCCCTCCATGGGACAAGGACCTCAGAGATGCTTCCCTGGCCGCTCAGATTTCAGGAAGTCCCTACACACCCCATAATTCTCCTTCACAGCCCCTCATTATTATTGCAGTTCTGATTCCTTCCTGTCCATTTCAGTTCTTTCTTTAGTCTGCTTGGCCTATGAGCCTCATGAGGGTGGGGATGAGATCTATTTCTCACCCTGTGGCCTCACCTCCTAACTCAAATCGCTGTTATCTAAACAGTGCATCTGCTGTAGCAGGCAGGGGTCAGGTCCTCAAATGCCTGACAGGCCGTGCAGATAAGTAAATAAGTGAGATGCCCCGTTAAACCTCAAAGCTGTCGCAGCCACATGGCACGTTCCTATTGTGTTCTGGGCCGGCATCAAGAAATATGCCCTTTTCTATTTTATAGAGTAAATGATACTGTTATTATTTATTTATTTAGTGGGGGCACATGTGTGTATGCGTGCATGAGTGTGAACATTCGTAAAGCCTAGGCTTGAACCTAATCAGGTACTCTTCTACACTGACCCACAGCCCCACTTCACTACCCTTTTTCATTCGCTTACTTTTGCTAGATTATAAATACCAAGAACCAAGAACTATTTCTCTACTCCAATTATAAACAAAGGGCCAAGAGTGATGGTCAGCTCACTGAAGCCTCATTTGGGTCCCTGGACCACCAGAAGCAGAAGTATCTCCTGAAACTTGTTAGAAACCTGGTGCAGTGCAGCAATTCTCATTGAAAGTCGAGGTAGGTGTGGGGTGCAGCAAGGGGAGTTTTCACATGACTCCAGGCAATCCTCCTGCCCCATCCAGGCTGAGAATCAGTCAGTCAGAGGATAGCAGAGACTATGGCAAACTGAAGAGCGCATATCTTCCCCGAAGGGACCCTGTGACTCCACTCCAGACTAAGTTAGCTGAGTAGAAATGCAGGCCACTAGCAGAGCTGGCATCCCAGCCCAGACAAAGAAGGGAGAAGACAGAGGGAAAAGAAAGGTAAGTCGGTGCTTAAATATTGAAAGACCTCATTTCAATGTGATATTTTCGTACCTAAATATTGGCCGGGTTTGGGGCTTGTTTTTAATCCCACGAAGACCAAAGAATCTTTATATATGTATACACACACACACACACACACACACACACACACGTTGAAAGCAACCCAAGAACAGACAGAATATGACTGGAGGAGGTAGAGGCCTTTTCCACAAGGAAAGTCCCATCAAGATGCTTTAAGTCCAGGTTATTGGGGCCAGCTTAGCACCTGAGGCCGGCCTGATGAGGCTCCCACAAAGTCCACTTACTTACAGTGTGAACTGCTTCTGAATCCTCAATTTCCAGACAAAGTCTATAGGCCCCAACCTCTCTCTGGGCCAGAGGATAAACAAGATGGAAAATTCTAGGCCCTGATGGTCAGGCCAGGGTGGGAAGTAAAGTCACTCCCTGAGCCAAGCTCCAGATTATTATAGGCTGCAAGCATTGCCTCTTTAACTCTGGGAGACAGCCTACCCATGGAGTAGAGAATCATGCATATTTTAAATGCATATTTAGGTTCAGCAGATAAATGACTTGCCCTAGATCACAGAGCTAGCGGATTAAGAAGTCAGGGGCTATGGACCTACTTTTACCTGTACCCCAGCCTGTGTTGATCCTAGCCTTCCAAACTGTCTACCAGAGGCAGGATGGGAGAATCCCTAGAGAATGGCCAGGATTCCCCTGCTCCCTACATCCCTGGCCAGGTCACCGTGCAGGCTACTAACAAATGCCAGAGTGCTGGGTCTTTGAGAGGCAGGGAACGGATGATGGAAGCTAGCACATGCTTGGTTTCCGTTTCAGAGTCTGTCTCTACCTGGAAGCTACAAACTCAAGCTAGGGAGTTCCAAGAACTGGGACCAACTCTGGAGAGAGAGATGGGAACAGCCCTGGAGAGAGAGAGCAGGGTTGAAGGTTCTAGGCCTTCTAAGCTCTTCAAGTCCTCCTTTCTTGCCTTGGTCTCAATAAGCTCCTTCCTTCAGGCCCAGCCATAGCACTGGCCCTATATGGCCCAGGTAAGTATGGGTGGTTTTCAGAGATGCTGGAAAAAATGATTTAGTCCTGCCCCTGCTGCTAACCTCATGTGGTCACAGCTCCCAGGAGATCTGGGCTGGCTACGGTACTGTCCACCCACAATGGCTCTCATAGGTTCCATCCCCACAGTCACAGCAGGGGCTGACCCACTGGGCCCTGTCATACCCTTCAGGTATGAGTCAGCACCATTAGCCTGCATGTGACCACAGCTGGCTGGACACTGAAGCCAGCCTGGCTAGGTCCTGGAGGTCTGCTGGGGCCCCCAAAGCCTTACTAAATGGGGAGAGATGGCCCCAAATGACCCATGGGAACACATAAGGGAGAAGGAAAAAGACAAAGTAGAGACTTGCTAAACACAAGGAACAGAAATGAATTCACAGTCAGGAAATAGTCACTCGGTACACACACACACACACACACACACACACACAAACGCACGCTCTTGTGTTTCAATATGCACATTTTCTTACCATGTTCCAGTGTCCATAACACATATCCTTCTGCAAATACTGTGAAATTACACACGTGCGTGCGGGCGGGCACACACACACAAACACACACACATTCATGCGCGCTCATTTCATAGCATGAGTCCTACAGACAACGCAAACAGAGTGGACTGTCTGTATACATCATAGCCTTTGTCAAATCTCAGGGCACAGCATCATGCCGGCTTACTCCAGCATACAAGGGCACCATATTCCTCTCAACGCTAAAGAAAGATGTTTGTGATGACTCGGGCTAAGAACAAGCCTAAAGCCGAGGTCCTAGGCACTTAGTCCCGGATTGAGAGTAGAAAAGAGACAAATCCTGGTCATGGGCTGCGCCCTGCGCAGCCGCAGCCTGGCTGACTTCTGGGCCCGCCAGGAGGTCGCCTAGCCTCGCTCGGCCAGGAAGTCAGCTAGGAGTGACAGCTCCCTCCTACGCTGTTTGTTTATTCATGACTCATTCGCCTCCACAGACTGGCTCTTCTTTCTTCTAGTAGGAGGGAGGATCGGAGCGAGAGGGCGGGCGGGCGCGAGGGAGGGGACGGGAAGGGGAGCGGCAGGCTCCACCACAATAAACAATGAGGCAGCTGAGGCCCGGCTAGAGCCGCGGCCCGAACATCCCAACATCCCAGGCTGGCCTGCCCGAGGCTCTGCATCCCCATCCCGCCGCCACCTCCGGGCGACCCGGTGGGAGCAGCCCTAATTGGATCCTCGTTGCCTCCTCCCTTCCCCGCCCCTAATCGGGGAGCCGGATAAACGTTGGGTACTGGGTACTGGGCACCTCTGCTCCACCGGCGGATCCCCCCAACCTGTGATTTGGCTGCCGGGCGGCTCGGCGACACCCTTGTAGGCCAGGCCCTCCCCCACCAGGGGCCCGGCGTAGGTCCCTGGGTCCCCTCCGCGCAGCCTCTCTCGCCTGCTCCGGGGTAACAGAAGGAAGCGAGGATCCCAAGCTTCAAGGGCCTCATTGTTCTGCCTCGAGGGGCACATTGAAAACGCCCCAGGATTCGCTTCCTGTGAAAACAGTTCGGGGGGCGGGGATCCACGGTGGAAACTTTTACCCCTACCCTGAAAGCTACCCGGATTAGACAGGGGAGAAAGAGGTTGTTTTATTGTTGATGGTGCTTTCTTTCTTCCTTCTTTTTCCTCCCTTCCCTCATTTGTGAACCCACCCCACACCTCCTCCCTCCACGGACCAAAGCTGAATCTTTCGGGCTGTTGAGCAAGTTAGAACTGTGGGGCCATTTTCTGCATAAATAAGGCCGGTGAATGGCAGAGCCAGATATAAAGTCTGATTCAAAAACTCAAAAGAAAGCAGGGGCGATGAGGTGGGCATGCCCGAGGAAGTATTTCCCCAGCATGGCCCTCTGACTCATGTCTTGCACCAGGAGGAGAAAAACACATCACATCACGCCATAATATGTCACATGCCTCCAACAGAGGCATGAGCCTGCACAGTGGGGGACATAGCTCCTTCCTCCCCAGCTGGGGCAGCATAGTGAGGAGCAGCAGGGACAGGCAGAGATGGGGCTACTGGTCCCCACCCTTACGATTGACTTTGGATAAAGATAATACTATCCAAAGATAATACAGCACAGACACAGTGCCTGCTTAGGAGCTGAGGACTATGCATATCCAGTTGCTGAATCTTTACCACCGCCCTGTAAGACATGATCTTTTATACTCCATATCCACACAAGGAAGCTGGGCCTAAAGTCACACAGCTGGTGGGTACGGAGTCAGCCCAGCACGCTGGCTCTGGAGTGTTGATATAACCACCAATGCTTCCAAGCCCCAGACTAGGCTTCTGGACATGGGGATGGTGACACCTCCCCGAGGGACTTTGAAGGTGGGTTGAGAGTGCTAGGCACGGAGCAGAGCTTCATACTGCTATTACCTTGACTTTCATGTCCTTAGCTCAGTGTGTTTGGATATTTGGTTTATTTTCCTCCCCCCCTCCACTCCTTACCCACCTGGAGTTTGTTCATGGCCTACCTACCCCAACCACATGTACATACATACCATCTCCCTGTCAGAGTAACCATAGGGTTCCCTCCCTAGTCCTCGGCCTCCTACCACCTGCTAAGATCAAGCCAGGTGAGATTTTTACCTCCTCTGCCTCTTATTTTGCCCTAACCTCATCACCCCAAAATGCTCTCCTCATGCCTTCTTATCATGTTTGCCTGCCCTCATATGTGCCATCAAGAACGCAAGCTCCATGAGTAAGACATGCTATTTTGTTCAGGAGTGGATGAATAGATCCTGCACACACAAGCCATGTTTGTGGCCCAGAAATTCCCTGAGCCTTTGATGGATGGATGGATGGATGAATGAATGAATGAATGAATGAGTGAAGTTTTTTCCCTTTTGATCACTCCTCCTGTCTTTGTACATGTGGGCAAAAATTTCTCCTAGAAGAACCTAGGTTCTTCTCCTAGAACCTGGCTGTGGGAGGGCAATTTGTTCGTTCCCGGCTGCCCAGCCCACGAAATAATCACACAGAAACTATATTGCTTGAAACAATACTGCCTGACCAATAGCTTAAGCATATTTCTGGCTTATTCTTATATCTTAAATTAACCCATTTCTATTAATTTGTGTATCACCACATGGCTGTGACTTACTGGGTAAAGTTCTGTTTGGTGTCTGTCTCAGCTGGTCTACATGGCTTCTCTTTGGCTCCACCTTCTTTCTCCCAGCATTCAGTTTAATCCCCTGCCCCCAGCTCTATTCTGCCCTATCACAAGCCAAAGCAGCTTCTTTATTCATTAACCAATAAAAGCAACACATATACAGAAGGCCATGCTTCTCACACCTGTGCCTTCTTCTGGTCACCTACCCCTCTTTGGCTTTTTGTCCCTCTAGGCCTGACCTACCCTCCTTTACTTATCTCTTACTGGCTCTTCTAGAACCCTGCTTCCTTTGAGAGCACACCCTCTGTCCTGTGAGTCTCCCAATCGATTACCATGCCTCTTTCACATCCTGGATGGGTTTCTAGACCATGATTCCATTAGTTCCAAAGGATGTTGCTTCCCCTCAAACCCAGTGTTACCCAACAATAGTGCTGTCACATTTCTACAGGGCTCTCCACTTTCCCCATGCTCTTCTGTCCCTGACCACAGCCTCAGCTCACTGCCCTTCACCCAAAGCATGATGTCACCTGCTGGTCCTTAGCATCCACATGGGTGACTCATCTGATATCTGGATGTTTCTAGACCATTAGCTCCCATCTCCAGGGACCTCCTTCCTTAATGTCTATCTCTTTTCTATGGCCTACCTTGAAACAGGCTACCCCTTCACACCTGCTTCTCCCATTTGAAACCCAACATTTCTCCATTTGGTCTCAGTCTCCAACTGTTCCAATAGTTTAATCATCTGAGTAGCCCTCTCTCCTGCACCCCAGAATCCTCAGTACATCATATCCTTCTCTTCATTCATCTGGCCACAGTTTTTCCAACTAAATCAATCGCATCTCTCCCAACCCTGTAAGTCCAGGCTAACCTGAACAGCAATTTGGGGCCATATCAACATGGGGGCTTCAGTCTTCGCTGGACCCCTAACCTTAGCAGTGTTCACTGACAGCCTCTTTCCTATCTTCCTTTTTCATCAGCCCGGGACTCCTGCCCACTCTTGGAAATTCTGACTTCATCAAAATGATGAAGTCCTTCTACTGTGTTCTGCTGCCCCCTCTGAAATATACCCTGTTATGCTTCGGAATAATCTGACAGAGAAAGCTCTTCTGACCACAGATAGCCTGGTATCCTGGCCATCCTGGGCTGGGCCTGCCCCTGTGTTTCTTCCAGGGAACCTTCCACGGCTCTCCTGAGCCCGGAGCCTCCCTCTTGGCACATAGCACTACCATCAAGCTTTCTATCATGTTCCCACCCAAAGCAGACCCTCAAAGCGTCCATCCACCAAGTACCTGTAGTACTGCAATTACTCTCTTTCACTCTTGTAGCCCTATCCTCTGGGTCTGCTGAAATGGATTACTCATTGTACCTGGCGCCCCCACCCTGCACCTGTCCGGTCATCCCTAATCTCTTTAAGAACCTTCCTTTCCTCCCCTCTAAAGGTCAAGGTTGGCAGAGGCTGATCTTCCTCCTCACTTCACCCTCTGTCTCCTCCAGTGGTTACGGTTTCCACCCATCTTGCCCCACACCTCCTCTAGATGCTGTGTTCAGCTGGAACACCCTCTCTGACTCCCACACTCTAGCACAGCAGCTGTCTCCTGGTATTCTCTCTACCACACAGCCTAAGACTTACCACAGGTGAGATGGGCCCTGAGTCTGAAGCTTGCTCCCCCCGCTCCCTCCACACCTCCTGCTAGGCTCTGTCTGGAGAGGCTGGTGTGGACTCCAGCTCATCCAGGGCGTCCAACGACTTAGTCTCATCACCTGACCTTTGCAGGGTTTATCAATGCATTCCTTTCCAAGCCCAAAGCCAAGCCCATTGCTCTTGCCTGAGCTATTGCGACTATCTCCCCACCTCTTGCCCATACTTGAGAAACTATGAGTCAGCTACCTCAAGACTGTCTGAAACACAGACTCAAACAAGCATCTTGCCAACTTGAAAGCTTGCATCAGGAACTCAAACTACTAAAGGTGGCAGGCCAACCTGGTCTCTGACAGCCCTCCAGTGCCTCCATCCCCCAACCCAATCCATGCATAAAGCATTAATCACTTCACTAGGGTTCGAGTTTTGTTTCATGACCTAAGAGCACTCGGCATCCTGCCCCATGTGCAATCTGCTCAATTCTTTCTTGTCTTGCCCAAGAGACTATCTTGGGCCTCTCTCCTGAGAAGCCTTCCTGATCCCTGCTCTGTTCAAGGATGTTTTGCTCTGGGATCAAAATCCAAGACTGAGAGACCTGTTGAAGAGGCTCTTTCTTGACACCTGTAACCTCTACACCCAGCACTAATTAGGTGCTCAGCAGAGGCAGGGAAGAGGGTACTCTCTAAATACCCAGCTGTTTTCTTCAGGTGCTGCCTGCAGGACAAAATAAGGGCAATTCCCTGCTCCACTCAGAACACTGAAAATACAGAGTAACTTTCTTGGACTGATCACCCTTCTGGTGACTGAGGGGTAGGGTAGGGTTAGCATCTTTTAAAGCAGTCAGGTACAGTCTCTTGACAGACCTGATCCAGATCTTCCATTTGGAAGCTCCTGCTGTCATCAGCACCTTCATTGGCTCCCCTTCTAACTGTCGTCAACTCCCTACAAGCCTCCCTAACACTATTCATTCCTTACACAGAATTGGCCTGGTTCTGCTACTAATCCTGGTGGGATCTGAGCTGGTTCCTCTGGCTCTGGGCCTCAGTTTCCCCTTCATAAAGGATGGACACAGAGGAGTCTTCAGGCCTTTGAAGTACTACATACAGAATTCCTGGGAGCTTTGGATGAGATTTTGCCCACCTCTACGGGACCCCTGAAGACCCAATCTCCCCTCTGCTCTCTCTGTATGTCTTGTACTTTCATCTTGGTCTCCATAAAACTCTGGTTGTCAAACATAAAAACAGCAGTGGACTGGGGTAGGTATAGCTAAGTTGCTTGAGTGCTTGCCTAGGATGTGCAAAGCCCTGGGTTTGATCCTTAGCACAAAATTAAAGTACACATCCCAGCACTCAGATTGTGGAGACAGGTGGATCACAATTCCAAGATCATAGTTGGTGACATGTCAATTTTGAGGTAGCCTAAGCAACATGAAAAACAGTATTTTAGAAGAAGTCAACCAAGCATCTAACTTGTGGGGGTAGAGGTGGAAGCTGATTTTATGGTGGTCAGTAGAATCTAATCCAGAAAGATCACAGGGAGACATGGCTTGGCCCTTCTGAGCTGATTTGACCCAGAGATACAGGTCAATCCTTGCTGTGGTGGCATTTACTATTTCATGCTAGGATCACAGAGTCACAGCCAGGAATTCAGTCTAGGCTTGCTCAGATCATCTGTGAGATTTAGTGGAAGACATGAGAGGCTCAGTCAGCACTGGGCCACAAGGCCAGCATCAGGGAGGGACAGGTGGGATGTGACCCCCGCAAGAGCCTCAGCTGTGTCAAGTGGGGGGGACTCAGGACATTTGGGCACTGCTCCATAAAAGAGGTAGAGTTTCAAGAGAGGGCCGAAGAGCAGAGCCAAGGCACAATTGTGACCCTGTCACTCCTAATAAAAGCCTTCTTTGGCTCCTAACTGTCAAGTGGACAAAATCCAGACCCCTCAGGGTGGCATGCAAAGTTCTTCCCACACTGACCCCAGAGTGACTTCTCCCTACAGCTGCCCTGGGCCCCTGGCCCCATCCCACCCTCCCACACATCCCACCCTCCCACACATCCCAGCCTAGATGACCAGACATGCTAAGTGCTCTCAATCCCCAGTGACTTTGCACATGCTGCAACCAGTGGCTGCTACACCCTTCCTGTCCCTCCCCCAGCCTGGTATTTATCTCATCTCCATAGAATGTTCCTTCTTGTTCTTTCAGGTTCACCTCCAATATCCCATTCTCCACAAAACCTACTCCAACCCCCTGGGTCTGGATTGAACAATTTGTCTTGCCACTCTCCATAGCAATGCTTTCTTCCAAACAAACAAACAAGGCTATGTTCTAACCGATACAAAAAGAAGCCCTGGTGAATAGGAGACATGCCTGTGCTGCAAATTGCTGTCTTCTCTAGACAGCAAAATGGGATCACTGGTTGAAGCGCACAGTAAGGCCCTGAGTCTCAGAAACCTTGGGTGACTTGTCTATGGCCACTTGGTCACTCACCAACCATCTTGCTTAGACTCGAGACTCTAGACACTCCATGGGTCATATGCCCAATCCTAATAGCTTTCTCTTCTTCCCAGAACACTTGCCTAGAACCCAAGGTGACCCCTCAGTGCTTGAGAGCAAGGCCTCCCCTACCCTCATCAAAGTCACAAGGAACACCTGGAAAAAGGGGTGGAGTCTAAGAAGCCTCAATAAGGCAGCAGAAAGATGCTCCAGCAACCAGAGTAGTGGGAGGGAGCAAAGGCAGTGTGCATGATGAGGCCAGCCAGGCTGCTGCCCGACAATAGACAGTCATCAAAGGATGTAAAGTCAGAGATAGCTACTTTGAAGCCCCAGAGAAGAACCATCCTGTGCAGGGACTCTGCAGCTCAGACCTGAACCAAAGGCTTCCCCCAAACCCAGATGAGTGCAACATCACCCCAAGGTAAGAAATCTTAACACCCATTACAAAGAGCCAATATCTGTATGTGCTCACTATGAGGTCCTCTTTCCTGAAGAGAAGTTTGGCAAAAGCATCATAGACAGAATAGCTCCCTGGACAAGCCCTTCTCATGGGCTCTCTGTAGGGCTAGGAAAGCTCCAGCTACCGGGGAGCTAGCTAGCTGGGAGCTAGCTAGCGGGGGACATAAGATCATGAAAGCCCAGAGAAAGAAGCTCTTACAGGAACAGGACCAACTGTGTGCTGCTCCAGGCCAGCCTTCCCAGTGAACCGCTTGCCAGCCAGCTCCCCAAAGCAAGCTTCAGTGTCAATATCTCTGGAGACAGGAGACATCTAGATTGCCAGCAACAGGCACTAGCAGTCTGCAAGAACAGCAAGGGATGGTGAGAAGCCTCAGTGGTCCCGTGTGGCACAGCGCAGGAGCTCAGCCACACTGGGAGCTCTCTGTTGTCCGCATTCTTCACAGGCTGGGGCAGAGAGCATCAGGGGCAGAGGATACTTGTTCCCACCTCTCCCTGCAACCAGTGCCATATATAGACTGGGGCTCCATCAGGGAGCCCTGGCATGGTTGCTTCCAAGGTACCTGCTAAGAGAACATTCAGCAGTTCCAGCACAGATTCAGCATGCCAAACACAGGCCAGTATCCAGGCCTCTTACCTCACTGTCCCCAGGTTGGTGTCTCCCTCTGCTCTAGCCCTTTCACAGGCCAGATTCCACCAGGATTTAGAGGGACAGGAAGAATACCAGCATCCAGTTACATCTGAATCTCTTGGTGTCAGTGACTGTCAGTTTAAGTACGTGCCACAAAAATACCCTAGAAGATACTTATGCTGAAATTTCCTCAGTGTTTACCAGAAGTACAAGTCTACAACCTGTATTTTTCTTCACTAGATCCGGCACTCCTAAAAGAGATGGCTCGGTCACACAACCCCACCAGTCCTCCCCACAGGCACCTATGGTCTTCCACACTGTTCCTGTTATCTACCCTATGGAGTAAGCTCCCCTGAAACTTAGGGTTTTAAGCCAGAAACTATTTCACATTATTTCAGAGTTTGTTGACTTGGAATTCAGGCAAGGTTTGATCCAGAGAGTCTTCTAATCTGTCTAGGGGTAGATGGGGTTGCTCTGCTGATGCTATAGCAGTAGGTGGGTCCATCTGAAACCTCTGTTGGCATCACACATGTCCGATGCCTTGCAGGGGATGCCTGGAAGGCAGAACGAGCAAGGATTATTCCTCCATATGGCTTCTGCGCTTCGTGGCCATGGGACACCTCAATGCTCCTACATAGGGAACTGGGGGGCCCGATCGGCTGTTTATTTTCTTACAATTCCACCTCTAAAGTCCCAAATGTCACTTCTGCCATAGTCTATTTGCCTTCAGATAAATTCTAGACTCAAACATTAAACTGTTCACCTTGATGAAGTAGCAATGACACACAGCCATCTTCAGTTCGTGCACAGGACATCTCCCTGTCCCCTTCACATCTTGCTGGCCACGCTCCTGTGCCTAGCTGGCACCCTTCCTAGCCACCTTCTGACGACTTTCTCTGACTCTGCCTTCTGGTCTATCCTCTGCTTACCCAGTTTTCCAACTAGGGTGTGCCCAGCACTTAACACAGAACCTAATACGTAGCAAGTGTTTAGGAAACAACAAAATAAATATCCGAGAGAATGAGCTGGGCCATAACATCCAATTGCAGAGCTTGGTGGTCTACACAACTTTTGGCAATGTGCCCCTGCCCATCTTGGCATCTTGTACACAGCCCTGTGGTATTTTACAGCATTTCTCAAACACATTGTTTTCCTTCAGTGACTTCTTATTGACTATTCTTTTGCTACAGGCTGTCTTTTTTCTCTCCTGCCTTGTAAACTCTCATGTACTCTTCAAAGCCTTACCCAACTATCTCCTCCTATTGGAAGTCTCCCCAGACTGTCCTGTCCTGGCTCCCATGTGACAGTTCAAATAATAACATGCAAATTATGGTTTCTACCTGGGCTTTAGCTCCTCAGATAGGGTAGGGGTGAAGGACTTACTGAGTCCAGGGGCAGCTTCTCAATAGATCAAAAACACTGGCAACATTTATGGAAAGCAGTTAGAAGCCTCTCCTGCCTCTCTGCCTATGCCATATTTTGACCTCACCTCTTATCCCAAAACTTTCCTGACCCATGCTCCACTTCCCGTGAATGCCTCTTGTGGTATCAAGCTCTGACTTCCCACTGCACTCAGCCTGTGCTCATTTGACCCTTACTGAATATTGGCAGGCACCAGGCAAACCTTCATTCATTCCACTAATACTGCAGTTGGGGAGGAAGGCCTGTGCATGGTGCAGGAGCTAAGTTCCAGGTAGAACAAGCCCTTGAGGCTTGACCCAGAATCCTGGGTGTTCTATTAATATTAGACAGTATGAACAGGAGTCCACCTGGACTGCCTGGACTTTGCTCCAGAGACTTTGGTTCTGTTTAGTCTCACTGAGTCCTGTGACCAACTGCAACTGAAGGGTCTGGCATATGCAAAGGTCCTGTGGAAGATGGAGTAAATTCAATGGATCGGGACACAGTCCCATTATCACGTTCACAACTGCAATGGCTAATCTTACTCGTCAACTTGACAACATCCAGAATCAACTAGAATCCAAGCTGTGCTCACTCCTGTAAGGGATTTTTGTTTGTTTGTTTGTTTTGTTTTTCAAGACAGGGTTTCTTTGTGTAGCCTTGGGTGTCCTGGAACTTGTTCTGTAGATCAGGCTGGTCTCGAACTCACAGAGATCCACTTGCCTCTGCCTCCTGAGTGCTGGGATTAAAGGTGAGTGCACCACCACCGCCCAGTTCATAAGAGATTTTCTTGATCAAACTATTTGAAGCAGGAAGACTCACCCTAAATCTGGCCCACACCTTCAGGTGGCAACCCAAATAAAAGAGCATGGATGAAGGCAACTTTGCTTTTTGCCTGTTTGCCTTCACTCATACTGGTAAGCTATCCACACTATAGCTGTGACCAGTATTAAATCCAACTTCTTCAGGAT
Organism: Ellobius talpinus; assembly: GCA_001685095.1. NCBI lineage: Eukaryota > Metazoa > Chordata > Mammalia > Rodentia > Cricetidae > Ellobius > Ellobius talpinus. Next base: position 2,792 of record LOJH01005219.1, on the reverse strand, counting down.
TCCAACACAGATCAAAGACCAGAAGCTCTCCAGGAAGCATCCAGAACTCTAGCACCAGGTTGGGACTGATGAGATACCCAGCCTGGTGGACTGAACAACTGGATTCTCATGAGACAGACATTGTTGGACTACCTGGCCCATAACCTGTAAGTCGGGCTAATAAATGCCCCCTCATTGGGTGGACAGGTTTGAGATAGGGCATTATTATGTATTTCTGGTTTGCTGGGACTCACTATACAGACCAGACTGGCCCCAGAATCACAATAATCTACCTGTCTCTGCTTATCAATTTTAATATTTTTATTTTCATTTTATCAGTTCTGTTCCTTTAGAGGACCCTTACTAATACAACAACTGTCCAGCTGGGAAGTATGCAGCATCCACATCAGTAGAGCCAGAGGGGCACCCCAAGAAGCACTATGTTCCTGTTGGGGGATCTTGGGTTGTCAGTCCACAGAATGGCAAGCCAGAATTTCTTGGTTTGATGCCAACGTAGGGACTATTCCAGCAACCCCTCCCCTCAGTCTGCCAGGCCCCTCTTTAAACTTTTGTTTCCTCCTATCTCCTTCCAGAACATCCAGGATAGAGCCAGAACCCTACAGAGACCCAAGGATGTCCAGCCTAGCTCTGTGTTATAACACTAAGTCAAGGAACACATCTCCACCCCTCAGTGTCTCTCAGCAAGCAGAGACCCCATCCTTTCCCCTGAATGCTAGGCAGAGATGAGGGACATGAACCTTATGTTGCTAGAACTAGAACGCCCCACCAGCAGGGCACTGTGACACTGGCACAGGGTGCACACCACTGTAACTGTGATAAAGCCCAGCCCCTGGTCTAGCAGTCCTGACCCAGGAAGGAAGGACTGTTCTATAGTAAAGCGGTGCGTGATCAACTCTTACACAAGACAGCAGACCTACTGTCATAAATGTACTGCCCATGGTTCCCTGGTCATCATGAGAGACGCTGACACCGCCACCGCAGCTATACAGAGCAGGTGCCGGGAGCTCCTGTCCCAGTTCCCTCTGTCAAAGTCTCCACTACCCTGGAGAAGGGGTGCAGCTGAAGTAGCGCAGGGCTCCTCCATGGTGTGGGGCCAAGCTGAGCACATCATGGGGAGGGGGCACACATGGGTCTGGCCTCGGCTCTTATTCTGCAATCCTTCAGTCCTCTTTTATACTTCAGCCTCAGAGGGGACCCTCTAAATGACTACTCAGTGTTTGTGACAGTGGGGTGGTGGCAGTGAAATGGGGGGTTCCTTATTTGAGAACAGGAACTATGGCATAAAGACTGGAGTTCACATGATCCCTGAGTCACTCCAGCTGTTCCCACACATGCAAGTCCCCTAGGGATACAGCTGAAAGGGAGATGTAGCAGCATCAACAGAGAAAGATGGAAGAGGTCAGAGTGGCCCCACTAACAATGAAGCCGGGTAGCAGAGTTTGTATGCAGGTCACTCTCCATTTGATTGAAATAGGTAGTGACTAGAGATGGGTACAGGATTTCTTTGGGGAATGATAAAAATGTTCTAAAATTAGGCTGCGGGGAGCTGTGGCTATAGCTTGCCTAGCATGCACAAAGCTCTGGATGCATGTCCCAGCACAGCATAGAGCAGGAGTGGTGGCAGGTTAGAGATAGCTACTCACCTCTACAATATACTAGGAGCCACTGGAATACACATATTTTAAAGCAGAATTTAAAAACATATGAACAAAGTCGGGCAGGGTTGACACGTGGCTTTAATCCCACCACTAAGGAGGCAGAGGCAGGCGAAGCTCTATGAATTTGAGGTCAACCTGGTCTACATAGTGAGTTCCAGGACATCCAAGGCTGCACAGAGAAACCCTACCTTGAATACACACACACACATGAACAAAACTAACTTTCTCTTCCTCAACTTCTGAAAAAAAAATGAGAATATGTAAAATGCCCACACCCTGGAGATTTTACAAGTGAAACCCCCTTTACCCAAAAGTTGAATCTTCATAGACTACAGATTCCATGCAAGGCCAAGGCTAAAACCCAGCATGAGCTTGTATATCCCAGCCCAGTTGTGTGAGAGGGAGGCTCCAGGGGAAGTAGAAAATGGAGACTCTGGCATGGAGCGAACACCGGAATGGGACCCTGTCCTGAGCCTGGTTATTTAGGGCTGGAATAGGCATGGTTGTACCCACCCAACCAGAGCCAATAGCCCTCTTTCTCTCTCCTCCATCCTAGGAATAGAATCCAGACAAGTCCACAGGGCTCCAAGGACCCAGTCAGACCTCCTAACCTCAGCCTGGAGAGTCTTCAAGCACCTAGACTTTACTCCATCCCCACTTCCTCCAAGGCCTTCCCTCTTGCCCCAAAGCAGTCAGGTGGGACTGTTTGCCCTCCCTCTGCTTCTGTCCATACCTCCTCTCTCACAGTCCCCAGCAGGACGGAAAGAAGAGCTCCCTGTCTCTACTCTGTGCTCTGCCCTTATGCCCCATCCTGCTCTGGGGCAAGGTGGAAACCCCAGGGATAAGGTGGCCCTCTACCCCAAGTACAGCACAGAGCTGAAGAGTATCCTCCCTTCAGTGCAACCAAGGACCCGCAGTGGACATAACCTTTCTGCTGAGTCCTGGCACAGAGAACCTAGTGACCCCAATTGGTACAGCTGAGGAGAGCAAGGCTGTAAGGGCAGGGAGGAAGGGACTTGTACACACTGTACGTCTGTGGTTAGGCTATGAAGGTCATACACTAGTCCAACTCAGATGATCAAAACACGGGTCTACCACAGTGCAAGCAAGTCATTCTCCCTCCCTCCCTCCCTC
>LOJH01005218.1:0-34593 GCA_001685095.1 Ellobius talpinus | reverse complement strand
TTCCTAGACTCCCGAAATAACCACACAGAAACTGTATTAATTAAATCACTGCTTAACCTATTAGCTTAAGTGTATTGCTAGCTTCCTACATTTTAATTTTACCTATTTCTATTAATTTGTGTATCACCACGTGGCTGTGACTTACCAACAAGATTCCTTCCTGTGTCTGTCCCCTGAAGTAGCTACATGGTTTCTCCCGACTCCGCCTTCTTTTCCCGGGATTCAGTTTAGTTTTCCCCACCTAGCTCTACTCTGCCCTATCAAAGGCCAAGCCAGCTTCTTTATTCATTAACCAATAAAAGCAACACATATACAGGACTTCCCACACCAGGTATCCATTCGCAGAACACATTCACAGTACACAAACCACATGGTGATAAAAACCATGGCTCTGCATTTCAGGAGTTCATGATATGAGTGATAGTCTGCCCCTTTCTGGTTACATAATTTAGAGAAACAGCAAAATCCCACCAAGCTTTAGCTTCACTTCAGTTCAACACTTCCTTCTCTGGGCTAACACTGGAATGGTGAGCAAATTCGTCCCCTGATTCCACAGCACATAATAACACTTCAAAAACACTACATCAAAAAAATGTAAGAAGTATGCAAAGATCAATAATACAAAAAATGAGTCTAGATTTTCAATTTATTAAAAAAAAACTAGCAACCTATAAAGCATGTGCAAGTGTCTCCTTAATGTGCTGACTTGGGGACTGACCCAAAGGTAAACTAGATCTGGATTGTCTAGTAGATCAAATTTCATAATCTGCCACATTAATTTATGTAGATATTGGGCTGGTTTAATTCCCATCAATAGTATATAAGGGTTCCCTTTTGTCTACATCCTCAACATAATATATTGTCCTTTGTTTTTTGACTGCTGACATTCTGAATGGGGTAAGGTGTTACATTATTGTGATAATGATGATGATATTCTTTTTATTTTTTGTTTTTATTTACTTTATATCCTAACCACAGTCTCCCAGCCCCACTTCTCTATTCCCAGTCCCTCCCCCTTCTTTCCCTCTGCCCACCCCATCCACTCCTCCATTTTTATGAAGTAGGGGGCAGGCCGCCCATGGATACAAAACATGACATATAGTAAAACTAAGTAACTCGCTTTGTATTAAGGCTGAGCAAGATAACCCAGTAAGAGGAATAGTGTCTCAAAAGAGTCAGAGACAGCCCCTGTAACCACTGTTAGGAATTCCACAGAAGACCAAACTACACAGCTGTCACATGTGTAGAGGGCCTAGGCTGGCCCCATGCAGGCTCTCTGGATGTTGGTCCAGACTCTGTGAGCTCCTACAAGCCCAAGTTAGTTAATTCTGTGGGTTTTCTTGTGATGTTCTTGACTCCTCGGGCTTCAACAATCCTCCCTCCCTCTCTTCAAAAGGATTCCCAGAGCTAGGTGTAATGTATGGCTGAGGATCTCTGTGTCTCTTTCTACCAGTTGCTGGATGAAGCCTCTCTGATGACTATTGGACTAGGCATCAATCTATGAGTATAACAGATTATCAATAGACAATCACTACATTAACTTTTTTTCTTTTCTCCAGTTGTGTTTGGTTCTATCTTAGGTCTCTGGGCCATCCAGCTTCTGTGTCATGGCACTCCAGGTAGATTTTTACTAACACAAACAAACTTAATTAAACAAGGGGCATTCAGATAACAGTATGCTGGCTTTGTTTACAGGTTATACAATTCCTCATGAAGATAGTTTATAGTGTACCTGAAACCTGCTCTATATAACCATAATTTAGTATGTGAAACACACAAATTAAGGGGCCTGAGTTCTAGTTCACTCAGAAAGGCTATAATAAGAGCTTCCTCTTAAACCAGGCAGTGGTGGTACATGCCTTGAATCCCAGCATTTAGGAGGCAGAGGCAGGTGGATCTCTGTGAGATCCAGCCTTGTCTACAGATCAAGTTCCAGGACAGGCTCCAAAGCTACACAGAGAGATTGATTGCCTTTGATTGCCTCTCAAAACAAGGGTAAAAATTATGAAGTCAAATTACTTTTTATAACAAAAATGAGAAATAAGATGAATACATTTCTAATAATACTCTTGTAAAAATTAATAAACTTTTAGACAGAAAAATAGCATTTCCAGTTGTTAAAGACTATATCAAGGTTACACGTTGCTGACAATGAAAATGTATATGTAAGCAGGCAAAAGCAAATTTTTAAAATAGAGTCTGGTTAGTAATTTTAGTTTAATTTCAGTTTTTCTTGCTCACCTCAACTCATTCAACAGACATTTACTTGGTATCTGTCCGATGATAGTCTATAGAGTGTCCAGACAGTACAGGGGAATGAAACATGATCCCACCTCTCGGCCTCATAGTCCACAAAGCAATGCACTTTGACAGGATATGGTCCTTTTGCTAGAGAAGGTGCTTAGGACAGTGGATTTGAATAGTCAACAGCACAGTATCTCCATTCCGCCAATAATGACACCAAAATAATTGCTCTCATTAGTGATAATATCTATGATATGAAAATGAACACTACCAAATGAATAGGTAATTAATTCCCAGGTCCTTAGCAGCATCTGATGCCTGAGTCTGCAGCATTTTACCAAACCCCTGAAGCGAGTATCGTGCATCCTGCAGCACCTGGTTTCATGTCTTTCTCAGAGCAAGCATTTGCTGAGGCTTGAATGGCATCAGCAGGCACTCAAACAGCACATTGGCTTCTTCCTGTAGGCAGGTCGCATGGACACAGCTGGTTTAAACAAAGGCCCGTCATCTTCATACTCCTCTTACTAAACAATTACCTTGGTATTTTAATTTGTTGGCTTTAAATCTCTTCATTTTTTTAATTGAAGGGTTAAATCAGCCTTCCAGATTGATCAGGAAAATGAAATCAACTGACACAAATTTCCTATAAATTGACATGGATTTCCTGGCAAATACCAAGGCACTCAATAACTGTTACTGCCTTCTTCTTTGTCTTTGTTCCTCTCTAACATGGCAGAGACTTTTCAGTTAATACGTAAAAAGGAAAATATAACTCAGAATGAACAGTATGCTTTGGTTACTGTTAATATTTCACATCAAACATATTAAGTGTAGGTAGATTTATTTTCCATTCCATATTTACTTTAATTATGGGATTGAAAATTATTTTAGAAATAAGGAAAATTTATTTTTTGAAGGAATTATTGCACATGCAAATAGAACTGACAGTTCTGTTACTAGAATGAACATCTTTTTATAGGACTTAAACTGATTTTTCCATAACTCTGAACCTAAGAATGAATATTAATTAAAGAAAATCTTAAGTAACTGCTGTTCCTCTATGCCTGAGGAATTCTGAATCTGAAGCCGTTTTACCCTCTTTCTAGAATACAGGTGCAGACTGAGGACCTAACAGAAGTGATAGTACCTATGTGTGACTGGTTACATCCTTTGGGGTTCACTGGAACCCCAAAGATTTGTTACGGAAATACTGCTCCATGGGGCTACCCCAAATTCCAGAAGACAGAGGGTATAGTCCATCAATGAAGGAAACATACATACACACATATTCACATACATGAATACACACACACACATTGGATCAGTGTTCTTGGCCAACAGCATTACCTTGCAAAAATACTTTATTCTTATTGGGCTTCAGTTATTTATCTATTCTTTGAAAAATGTATACACAAATACAGTGTGTCTTCATCTTATCCACCATCACAACCTCTCTAGAACTCACCCAGGCCCCCTTGTTGAAAACAAAGAATAATCTTATTGTCACACAGAAGAACCCAGGGACAAAGCAAAAGAAGCTCAGCAAGGCAACTCTCTTTGTTAACAAAAGGGGGTGCTCTGAGGCCCAAACCTAGCTAGCAATCACCTGGACAGGAAGGTCACGTGGTTTAAAGGTGTCACAGGTGTGTTCCTTTTCTCCCACTGGCTGAAGTGTCACCTCACAGTGTCTGTGACTGTGGGTTTTTAAAAGAATCTGTGTGAAGGCAATGGAGCAAAGCAGAAGGAACCACTGAAGCCACTTGAGTTCTGAGGAGGCAGCTGGGACTTTGGGTAAACAGATGTTTACATGGGTGTTAAAACAACTGTAGAAAGGTTTTCAAGATGAGGGATAGAAAGATTTTAATTCCTTGTAAATACAAGTTTGATGATGTTTGACAAAAAAGACTAGCATTCATTGCTCCTTCCATACCCATCTTCATGCCAGTTTCACGTCTCCTTTTCTTAATCTATTGTGTCCAATTAGTGCCCACTAGTGCCCATATTCCCAAAAGATGATGTTTCATTCCCCAGAAGTCATCAACTGCCAATAGCTTCTCAGCTACCAGTGCGGTCTCAGGAGTCCCTCCCCCACTCCAGGCTGGAATTCTTAACTGGTTTGATTGTGTGCAATTCTTACACGATGAACCAGAACAACTGAGTCTGTGTGTGCAACAACCATACTATGTCCAGGTGACAGTATTTCATAGCAGTATTCTGCATACCCTGGCTCTTATATTCTTTCTGCCTCCTCTCTGAAATGTTCCCCAAGCATGGGAATTGGTATCGATATAGAACTGAAAGAATATACAAACATATGAGATTTACTTTGATAATTGATTCCCTTAATAATGGAGGCCAAGAAGTCCCATGATCTGCTGTCTGAAAACTGGAAGACAGCAAAGCCATTGCCATAATTCGGTCCATGGCAGACCAGAGAACAGAGGACTGTTGGCTTTTTCCGAATCTCTTGGCTCTCCTGTCCCAGCTCTCAGTGGACTGGATGATAGCCACCAACACTGAGAAGACCAGACCGCATCTTCTTAACTCAGTCTTCTGGACACACCCTCACAGATACACTCTGACACGGCTTACCAGCTAAGTGAATCCCTTTACATCACTAAGTTGTTATAAAATTAGCCATCATATCTACCTTTCCAACCAAATCTCATTTGGTGATTTTGTTTTCTTTCCGGGGCTATCTAAAACAATACTGTCTAAAGAGCTTGCCATGTGCCTGGAGTTAAGAAACTAGACTAAATGCAAATTGATTACAAACACCATTTAAGTCCATTGACACTTTTTGTGGCAAGACTTTCCAGATGGAAGAAACTGTACTGATCCGTTTTCTGGTATTTATTCTTTATTTCCTGGACCATTCCAGAAGCATTCCATCCCATCCGGCTACCTTCCTCCCAGGTAACTTCTTGGGCTGTTCATATTTTTGTCTCTGTAGCTAACCTGTAGACTCTTTATGAACAAAAATTTGCATTTCCTCTGGTCCACTATGGCAATTATATTCCAATAAGAATTGGCCAATGGGATGAATACCATTTACCAGTCATACGGGACATCTTCTGTTCACCTCTCATGCACAAAGAGCAAGTGTGGAAAAGACATCTTAGAGACATGGAGAAAAAACTCTTAAGAGTCCTTTGCAAGGAAGTTTTTAAAGCTTAAGCATCATTGTCTCTGGGTTTCACTAAAAGCTGTGTGGCAGCCAGAAGAATCAATTGCTTGTGTCTTTTCAGGGAAAGCATAAAATCTTGGAGGAAAAAAAACTGTTTTTCAAATAAAATAAAATAAAATAAAAGTTAATATGTTTTAGCCAAGCCATTTCCCTGATCTTCGCATATTTGCTGTGGGGGGGGATGTCTGTGACCAATACTGGAATGGCTCTGTGTGCATTTTAGTTTGACCAACATGTTTTGCTTGTGGTTTTTTGTCCAGGAGATCTGCTAGAAATTAGTTACAAATGAAGATAAATAGAGGCCATTATTCAAATTCAGCTTAGTGATAAGCAAGTCTTCTTAATATAATAATTACCCAAAAAAAGCATGCACATTGTTCTGAGTTGGGAGAAAGCTGTCTGCAGGACTCACTGCCTAACAGGGCTCTGATGAGCAGATGGTGTGAGTCACTCAGAGAATGGGGACGGAAACTCGAAGAGAGAGCAAACAGCATGAGCACAGGCGCGGGGTCAGGAAAGGGCATCTGGGGCACAGAAAAGCAAGATATTTTCTATTAACAGAAGGAAAGATGATAGTTGATAGACATGGCATGGGAGACAGAGGCGGGAGTATGGATTCAGGGCTATAATGCCCTAAGGAGGTTTAGCTTGGCTCTAAAAATGAGGTGACAAGGTTATATTAGCATTTTCAATAAGCCACTCTGACAAGGTAGAGAACATTAGGAAGTGATCTCCGCAATTGCGGAAGCAGATAGGCATAAGCTGAGGCTGAACAGAAGCCAGGGTACAGAAATACTTAAGAAGACCCAGGAGAAGCTGGTGACTGCCTGGAGGAGACAACGACAGGATGGCCGGATACAGCAATGTCACAGCTACATCATTGGCTTTGAACAGAACAGTGAGCTTCAGAGTCAGAGAGTGGAGCAGCCTTGGCCAAGAGTCAGGAAACTCACACATGCTGCTGTGAGCATGTTAATTCAAAGGCTGTGTGGGCAAAATGTCCAGACAGAAGATTTGAAGCATGCGCAGCAACCTGGCAAAGGAGAAAAAATTATAGAGCAATTGCCGAATAAGCCTTAAGTTGTAAATTATCAGAAATGGATCAAATTGGAAGCATGGTGTGTTTGTTTGTGTGAATGTGATCTTTTGCATACACTGTTCAGAAGTATTTTAAATCCATTTTATATTTCCAGTATTAGATGTTTTACATAAAAATCTCAATTCATGAACCTTCTTGAAAAATCAAGAGCTCAAAACATTGGCCGTATCTTCTTAATGTCACTTGTAGAACCAAGCACCTGCTTCCCACCTCCCTGAAATCTAGCCTTGATTTTTGCTTGCTCTCTGCTAAGGTCAGGATCATCTGCTATTTATTCTCATTAGAGCTAAAAGGAAAATATTCACTGCATTTATATTCCATAAAATGTTAGCATCAAAACAAGGCATTGTGGCATCTTTAATCCCAGAATTTTGGAGGCAGAAACAGAGCACTGTGAGTTTGAGGCCAGCCTGGTATACATAACAAATTCCAGGCCAGCCAGGACTACACAGAGAGCATCTGTATCGAAATAAAATGTTAGCATCAATGTCTTTGTATTCGGTCCCTAATCCCTGTAGTAGGAGTTTTAATTCCTATGTTAGACTCTGAATTTTATGATGAAAATCAAATGTGCACTGTTTTTATGTGGTTACTATATGGGAAGAGACAGGCATAAATTACAAAACATGACATAATTTGAATTTAATAAAATCTGTTACATGAGGAGCGGGCTGTTTGTTTGTCCCGGCCGCCAGGCTAGCTTGCACCCAAAATAACCACACAGAAACTCTATTAATTAAAACACTGCTTGGCCATGTTTATTGGCAAACTCTTACATATTAGTTTAACCCATCTCCATTAATCTGTGAATTGCCATGTGGCAATGGCTTACCGGAGATTCTAACTGGTATCCATCTCAGGCAGAGAGAAGATCCATGGCTTCTCTGACTCTGCCCTTCTTCCCAGCATTCAGTTCTGTTTTCTCTGCCTACCTAAGTTCTGCCCTATCAACTAGGCCAAGGCAGTTTCTTTATTCATTAACCAATGAAAGCAATACACAAACAGAAGGAACTCCTACACCAAAAATCTATCTTGTATTACCATCTATAATCTATGATTTAGAGGTTAGTATCAATATTTAGATCATATATTTTGATTAATTAATCCACATTCAAGTAACTCTTCAGCCTATTGAATCTAACAAAAGATAAACAGTAGAAACCACCACAATATGATCTAGTAATTGCCAACAGTGTCGATGGTTAAGGGTCTAGAAGATCTGGTTTTAGGCATGCTCTTTCCATTTTACCTTGAGAAAATAGGACCATGCATGGCATTTGATAAAATTTAATATTTACATTTAACTGAGAAATGATTTCATAACTTGTACCCAACTGCATATACTTATAAGATTCAGTATCTACTCCTGAAACAGGAAATTTGAGTACATTAAAATCCATGAAGCTTTAAGAAACTACTTTTGTCAAACCAATTTGTATTTTACTGTCATTATTTTTTTTCACTTCATCCTTAAAGACATATAATTTGGGAAAGACTCAAAAAAAATAACTTACTCAAGAAAATTGAAAAAAATAGTGCACATCTTCTCACCCACTTGGTGGCTGTCTAGTGTCCAATTCTAGAGGTGGCAAAAAGACTAAAACAATGCTCCCAGAACACAAAGACCTGCTGAACTGTCACACATTAGTCAAGCTGCTTCTGAGACCTCACCATGACATGTTTTGGTTTTTGCTGTTTGCATTTTTTGCATTTCCCTCCTTATTAGTGTAGTGATTTACCGCATTTGTTGGTTACTGCTCTAGGAAGGAATATATTTTGAAAGCTTTTCAAAGACATATTTAAATTACACATTCAATTTTTCCCCAAAGACAAAGAAAAATCAAATGATAATCTTATTACTCATTTGGGATGAAGATGCTGAAAGAAAATAGATTGTGATTTAGAAATAAAATATACTCTGTGATAGTTTGCACCTTTGTGATAAGATATTGATGAATACTGACTTGGAAAGGAAAAGACTTATTTAATCTTACAATTTACATTCCACCATTGAAGGCCATGAAGGTGAACTCAAGCAGGCAAAGAACCTGGAGCCAGGAACTGAAACAGCATCTAGAAGAATTCTGCCTATTGGTTCGCTCTCCATAGCTTATTCAGCCCACTTCTACAGCACAGGACCACCTAGCCTTACAACGTTTGTTTCCACACACACTATTTACTTCAGTTACAGTAACTGTGATGGCTGTTCTTAGTTTCAGCTTCACTCTATCTGGAATGAACTACAACCCAGAAATGAAGGACGCACCTATGAAAGATTTTCTCGTTGGTTTGAAGTGGGAGAATCTACAGCTAGTTCAGACCTTGAAGCAGGAGACACACCTCTGATACAGATCTTAAATCAGTCAGGCACACCTTTAGTCTGGGCCACACCTTCTGCTGGAACCCTATATAAGGACATGGAAGGATGGTTTTGCTTTTGCTTTTGGCCCACTTGCCCTCACCTTGCTAGCACATCCATTTCTTGACTGGCATTGGTGCCTACTTCTACTTCTTCAGGATTCCAGCATATACAGAAAACCATATGAGACACCCAGTCTTGTCTGAGCAACTACTGGATTCTTGAACTTTCTGTTCACAGCCAGCCATTGTTAGATTAGTTGGACTGCAGTCTGTAAGTCATTCCAATACATTTCCTTTATATATATTAAAGAGAAAGAGATTCAAGTTCTGTAACTCTAGAGAACCCCGACTAGTACAGTAACCCAAGATTTAAGAAGATAGTAATCAGAACTGTGGAATTAGTACCATGGGGAAGAACATTTGCCTCAGAAGTATGAGCCTCTGTGTTTGGATCCTCACTATGGATATGAAAAGTTAAGCATGTACAGGCATGCCCATAGCCCCAGCATGTGTGGTGGGGGTGGAGAAAGAAGATCACCAGGGCTCACAGGCTGCTTCCAATTCAGTGGCATAGCCTGTGTGGGGTAATAGGGTGGAGAATGACCACAGGACACCTGAAGGTCCCCTCTGACCTCTGCATGCACGCACAGGTGCTGGGCCTGCATACACAGAAACACACAAGCATATACCACACACACAGTTCACTAATCTCAAACCCTTGCTAGCTATAGACTTTGTCTTTGCTGCAGTTTCTTGTGCACTAATGACATCTGACACATGGAAGACATGTGTGTCATAAGCAAGGCAGTGAGAAGATGATGGCCCTGTGTTTGTGACTTCATCAATGGAGAAAGAACAGTGTTCCAACAGAAGAAACTCATATTTGATTCATCTGGAGTCCCCAGCCATATGTGTCTTACTCAAACACAACTCCACTCTCTATAAGGAATAATAAACAATAAAATATATCAGACGGTACCCATTCTAATAAAGCTGAAAGGCACCTACTACATTTTAGAACACTTGTCTATTGTGCCTCTCCTAAAACTGGCAACATTAAAACTAATACTACCAGCTGTGATGAGAGCAATCTTGCCACTCAGAACCATAATTGTAAGGGAGAAAATAACTTAAAATGTAAATTGTCACTGCATTAGCCAACACATTTACATGTCTTCTCAGACCAGTAAATTGCTGTAAAAGCCCATTTTATCTTTAAAGGCCAAAAAGTGAAATAATTAGGCTGTTTTTAACTCTTCCGGACAAACACATTTATTTTACTGCAACGTTCTTTTAGAACTGAAGAACAAGCTGAGACAGAAGTATTCAGCCTTGAATGGCAGCTTGTTAACCAGGCAGAGAAGAGATGGGTGAGTTTCCAGCCTCCTGTAACTGAAGTGAGCATCAGGCCAGCCAGACTGGAAGCAGCACCCACGGAAACAGAGCAAGCTGCTGACTGATACAACTGCCCAGGCTTAGCTTAGCTTAACTTAAACTCGTGCTTGTGTCTCCTTAACTCAGAAATTAGTTCCTTCCTGGAAAACTCAAATGAATTCAGAAAGTAGGACAGGCTGTGCTGTCTGCAGGAGTGATGGTTTCAACACTGCCCAATTCGTTGCAAGCCTGCTCTGTTCACCTCAAATTTCACGAGCTTTGTAACCTCCTTCTCAGCTTTTTAAAATAAGAGAAAAGGAAACATAACTTTAACATAAAAGAGAAAATTAACTTTCCCCTTCAATTTCAAAACCACATTCCCTGAGGTGGGACTCAATCCTGACTTGCATGATTATGCCCCGGCTGATCCAGAATGTGGAAATGCTGTGTAGACAGGCAAAACTCTCATCTTCGCCTCACCTGACTCTGCCCAGGAAAAGGAGGAGACCATGCTCTCCAGAAGCCTTCACAGCCTTTCTCTCTGTGTACTGAGTGCATATTCAGTCTATGACAAACACCTAAACCATTGAAAAATACATGATACCTGATATCAATAAGAACATTCAAAATGCCATCTGAAAGCAAAGAAAAATGCAACTCTTGTTTTGAAGCCATTTTTGAGGCTGTGGATAATTATATCATTAGAAATACATCTGTCTGGATCATTTTCTTCCCTGCAATAAATTATTTAAATGAACATCATCTCTGGCATAATTTTTCTAAACTTTAGACTCAAAGAGCAAAGAATGTGGCAGTCCTTAACCTTCATCTGCCATCACTGCACAATCCAGACCTAAGATGGCTGAGATACTTCCTGCACACATATTTTCTTTACTCTGATCATTCTGCCAGTTTGTAGGAAAATGTCACCTTCCATTGTATTAGCACTATAATAACCTTTTCTTTCATTCCAAGTGAATGTACATAGTGATAAATAATGTCAGCCTTAATTTTCTGATACTCTACCCTGAATTAAGAGAGAAACAAAGTGTAAAATGCTTTGCCCCACTTTCTTCTAGCATAGAAATTTTGAGAGTGGACGTGAACTTTATAAACGGTAAGGAGGCCACCCTCAAACTTACAGCAGCAGAAACTGAGGCACAAAGAAAGACATAACTTCTCCTGGCTCTCTCTCTCTCTCATGTGTCACAAGTGTTAGCAAACTTGGACTCTATCCTAGTAAGATAGTGCCTTTTGCTGTCCACCATTGCTGCTTTGTTCTTCAATACCTAAAGCTTTTATCCATTTGCTCAAAATAGCCCATGTATTGATGAAAAACAAACCAACAGCTTGCTCAATACTACTTCAGTCCTAACACAGCAACAATTTCGACAGGAAATAGTTTCTTCACATCAAAAAATGAAAACCAGGGCTTGGGATGTGGAGGGGAGATGTTCTTGAAAGCAATTACTCTGCTTCATCTTCTAGACAAGAATGCCAAATTGGTCTTTTCTGATTTTCTTTGGCAGCACTAAGCCCACTTCCTGTGAGTCTCCTCCTTTCAGGGGAGAACGTAACCCCTGGCACAGTCCTGTGGAGCTGCTGGTCGCTGAGGACTATGGGCTCTGGCAAAGTCTCTGCCTCCTCTCCTGCGTCTCTCCACTTCTCTGGCTCACCAGCGCATACACACCATCAGGTAAAAATCCCTTTTCTGTGCCAGTTTCTCCCTTACCAGCTTTCTGAGAATTAAGAAAGGCTCCAATTTACTTCGGACAATCTGCTGTTTCTTCGGGTTCCCAAGAATCAATTCTGTAAATCTTTCCACTTCAAGAAATATTCCACCTCCCCACGAATTTCTCATCAGTTTGCTGCTTTTCCCAGTACAGACTCTGGGCTCTGACCCTTTAGCTGATTTACCTTTGCACTCCGCTTCTTTCCCATTTTTGCAATATGGTTTTATTGGAGTCATGTTACAGCACAGGCTTGAAGGCTTGTCATTCATCACCTCTGAGTGGCTCTGGGTTGAGACTGTGCCGTCTCCCAACTCTGTGACTTGACTTGTGATATAATGACTGTGGATCCCATGGTTAAAGAAAGCCCAGAGTACAACCAGGTAATTTGGAGCCTCAGAATTTTCTTCACATGAGAGAGGAAGCCAACAAGTAAACTAACTGAAGGCTGGCACCAGTAGACTGCGTTCAATGTAGGAGGTCTCTAGTCAAGCACCATCTCTGGTGGGAAAATGCATAAACTAATCAAACAGATATCTGGAGCCTGGGGGCTAGAGAGATAACTAGCACATAAAGAGTTTGCTGTACCGCCTCCAATTAGCACTCACATAGAAAGTCTAGTATGTGCCTTTAAGCTTGTGCCTATCAGCCCAGTGCTGGAAAGGGGAATAAAGTAGGTATAAAGACATCTCATTTAGAGCTGTGTGTTCCAAAGTCAGTCTCTCTCTCTCTCTCACTCTCTCTCTCCCCTCTTTCTCTCTCTATCTATTTCTCTCTCTAATTTCTGCCTGTGGATCTGTGTATTTTTTCCCATCTACTACATTTCTGATGATAACTGAAAAAGTCACTGATCTGTGAATATATACATATATATGTATATAAAATAATCCCTAATAATATACACATATACACATAATATACACATATATGTGTATATTATTAGGTATTATTTTATTGTTCCTTTTTTAGACCAGTAGTATTTTGTTTTACCCTAGTCTATAATTCTTGATCACCTAAGCAGTGTCTCTTATGGTTTCCATTTTGTGAAGTAGGCCTTAAGTCAAATGACATCGGTTAATTACTCCCACAAGTTCTGTGCCACCATTACCCAATCATATTGTAGCTCAAAGAGTTTGTGACTAGGTTGGTATTTACAGTTCTCTTTTGGTAGACTGAAGAGTACATTCCTGTACCAAAGACACTAGAATATGGAGGTGAAGGTTTTATGGAGGCACCAGTTCTACCTCTCCATGTTCAGCGACTTGTGTGCATATTGTCTTCAGCAATGGAGCCTTGCTGTCAACTTGTGCAGAGCAAGCTATTGTCTTGGTAATAGGACGGGTTGGTTGGGGATTTCTATGGGACCCCTTTGGTCAACAACTCAATCGAGTGTAACCCCATCACAGTACTGAAAGTTTTGTTTGATGACAAGAGATGGCCAAGGGGGTTTGCTCTCCCTCATTATTCGGAAACCTCATTAGGATTGTCTTCATAAGTTTTAGGAAGTTTCCACTGCACTAAGTTTCCCTCAAAAGTTCTATCCTTTCAAAACCTTCCCTAACACAATCTCCTCTCCTTTCTTCACCTGATCCTCCCATTTCCTCCCCCTGCCAGCCTCTGTCTACCCATAAACTCTATTCTATTTCCCCCTCCAAGGGAGACCTATGTGTTCCCACCTATTCCCTTCCTCTATGCCTAATCCCTCTGGGTCTACAGATTGTAGCTTGATTATCATTCAGTCAACACCTAATATCCACATATAAGTGAATATATACCATATCTCTTTTTCTGGGTCTGGCTTACCTCAGTCAGGATGATATTTTTTAAATAGTCAACCTTGCCTGTGTATTTTTTCACATTTATAAGTTTTTATTTTAATTTTTGAAAATTATGGTTTGCCATACTTAACACAATTTCATATTTCATATAGAAAGATTATAGATACATACACATTATTTTTTAATTTCATGCATATATTCATTGAAGTATGATCATATTAACCCTCATTTACCACCTCTAATCCTCCTAGGTTCCTCTATACACATCCATCTCCTAACTTCATGCCTTTCTCCTTTGTAATAGTAACCCACTAAATCCACTTAGTGTTGACCATGTGCACATGCCCATATGTGACCACACTCATAAAGAGTGACTCTTAGCACCAGAGCCTGCATAATTGCCTGCATATTTCATGAGTTATTTTTTCAAGTGGCTGAGTAAAAAAATCCATTGTGCAAATGTACCACATTTTCTTTATTCATTCTTCTGTTGAGGGACATCTAAGTTGTTTCCAAATTATGGCTATTTTCAATAGACCAACAATAAACAAGACTAAGTAATTTTCCTTTGTTGTAGGATGGAGCATCCTTTGAGTATGTGCCCAAGAGTGGTATAGCTAGATATTGAAATAGATTGATTCCTGTCTTTCTGAGGAAATGTCACACTGATTTCCATAGTGGTTATACAAGTTTGTGCTCTCATCAGCAATGGAGGAGTGTTCCCCTTGATCCACATCTTCACCAGCCTTGAGTGTTGATCTCAGCCACTTAGACAGGTGTTAGATTAAATCTCAAAGCAAGTTTTTTTGATTTGCATTTCTATGATGGCTAAGGAAGTTGAGCATTTTTAAGTGTTTCTCAGCCATTTAAGTTTCCTCTATTGAGAATTCTGTTTAAATCTCTACCCCATTTTTAATTGGATTATTTGGTTTTTGAATCCTATTCTCTTGAATTTTTATATATGAGTTCTCAATCAAATATAGAGTTGGTAAAGATATTTTGTCATTCTGTAGGTTACTACATTGCCTAATTGGTGGGTCCTTTGCCTTACAGAATCTTTTCAATGTCATGAGATTCCAAATGTTGCCGGGCAGTGGTGGAACACGCCTTTAACTCTAGCACTCGGGAGGCAGAGGCAGGCAGATCTCTGTCAGTTAGAAGCCAGCATGGTCCACAGCGTGAGTTCCAAGACAGGCTCCAAAGCTGCAGAGAAACCCTGTCTCAAAAGACTAAAAATAAACAACAACAAAAATGTTAATTGTTGTTGACCTTACTGCCTGTGCTAATGGTATTCTGTTTAGAAAGTTGTCTACTGTGCCAATGAGTTCAAGGCTATTCCCCACTTTCTTTTCTCTCAGGATCAATATATTTGGTCTTATATGGAACTCTTTGATCCACTTGGAGTTGAGTTTGTTCAGAGTGATAAGTACTGATCTACTTGCATTCTTCTACATGGAGACATCCAGTTTATCAAAACCATTTGTTGAAGATGCTGTCTTTTTTCCCAATGTGTATATCAAAAATACAGTGCTCATAAGTATGTGGATTTATGTCTGGGTCTTCAATTCAATTCCATTGATCAACGTGTCTGTCTTTGTGCCAATTCCATTGGCTTTTATTCCCATACCTTCTAAATACAAACTGAAACTGGAGGTGGTGAGACCTCCAGCAGTTCCTTATTGTTTATTATTGTTTTTGCTATTATGGTTTGCTGTGTTTCCATGTGAAGCTAAAGATTTTCCTTTCAAGATCTGTAAAGAATTGCGTTGGAATTTTGTTGTGAATTGCATTGAATCTGTAGGTTGTTTTCAGTAGGATGGCCATTTTTACTATATTAAACCTACCTTTCCATGAGCCTAAGAAATCTTTCCTTCTTATATTTTCTTCAATTTCTTTCTTCAAATACTTGAAGTTTTTAATCTTACAAGTCTTTTACTTTCTTGGTTAGAGTTACTCCAACATATTATTTTAGGCTATTGTGAAAATGTTGTTTCCCTGATTTCTTTCTCAGTCCAGTTGCCATTTGTATGTAGGAGGGCTACTGATTTTTGTGAGTTAATTTTGTATATAGCTACTTTGCTGAAAGTGTTTATTTGATGTAGGAGTTCCTTGGTGGAAATTTTATGGTCATTTATATACACTATCATTTCATCTTCAAATGTAATGATCTTCTCCTAGAACTTTCTTTCCCACAATTCATCTCATTACTCCAGCCTCCCAGGTATCATACCCTGGAAGCATAGCAGCCAAGCACACCAGGGAAAAGCCTCCACAGAAAATTTCCTACCTGGCAATACACAGACCTCACATTCTCCTAAAGTCCAGGAAGGAGGCAGATACCAAGAAAGAAAACACTCAGCCAACAGACACAAACCAGATATCAATACCTAGACCTAAAATCACCCCAATCCCAGATGCCTTGATTCCAGCATAAAAACAAAATCAATAGTAGCCTGGTCAATATTTCCACTAGAGCCCAGCAACTCTACCACAGAAAGCCCATAGCTGAATATTCACCATAGCTGAAGCCCAAACAAAAGACCTTAAAGCAGACTGTGTGAAGATGATTGAGGGTCTTTACTGGAGTCAGTTCCATCAGGTCAGAGAAACTGGAGAGGAGATGTTGAGCCGATGGCTACACAAAAACAGAGGAGACTTATCTGAGGGAGCAGTGAAACTTGACTCTCCTCTTTTTTGTTACTTTTCTCTTAACCCTTTTAAACCCCTCAACCCATAAATCTCTATGCAAGAAGGAAATCTGCTCACAACCACAAGTTAACATCTTTACACAGAAAGAAATCACATTATAATCACAGTTATATATTTTCATTAGGAGCACACGTGTAAATATTTTCCTCTATATTAATTTTTCTACCATAACATATTCACCCCAGAGCAATGATTTTGTTTTATTATTGACTAACACAGTTTCAAGCAAATCAAGTCTATTCCTGCCACTTCCTTTGTACTGGCAGGCTCCTGTTTGGTGTCTCAGTGTAGCTGATTCCTATCCTATTTCTACTCTACAAAACCTTACTCAAGTGGTCAGCTAACCATCTATTTTTCTTTTCTCTTTACACACAATAGCGCCACTTATTTCCTTTTCACAATTTTGTTTTTTCAAAGCACACACTGAAACCTGTGGTTAATTCTGTAAGTTACATAACCAAGGAGCTCAGACCTAACCCTGGGTGTGGGTTCATAATTGTTTCTTTGATCATCATCATGTTTTTCTACAGGCAGAATTCATAGGTCTATACTGCAAGAAACTTCCTTGTTTTCATTTTCTATCCTCTGCAATTCTCCCATCTCTTAGCATCATTGCTCCGTAAAAAGTCATCTTCATTATGATCTGCATGTATATTGCCTGGTGAGGAGTGGAATTTCCTATGAAATAATCACACGATACTAGATACAGTTAAATTCTTCCACATAATAATCACGCTGTGACAAATACAGTAAGAACACCATAGTAGCAAGCAAGATAAGAAATAACAGAAGCAAGAGGCATTCTGAAGGCAACCCCCAAGGGCTTTGCCTCTTAGGAGTGCACTAACCATAGCTTTGCTATTCAGTGAGTTGCCTTCTATAAGCTCCATTGCTGACTGCAGCTCCTCCAACATGGCCACCAGCAGTCTTTAAAGAGGAACTGAGTAAATCTTCTAAAGAGATCCAGGAAAACACAAACAGTGCAAGAAAATGAAAAAAAAGTGTTCAAGACCTAGAGGTGAAAGCAGAATTGATAAAGAAAACCCAAATTGAGGGAATGCCAAAACTGAAAAATTTGGGAATTCATACAAGATCTACAGAGGAAAGCCTCACCAACAGAATAACAAGAGATGGAAGAGAGAATTTTAGGTTTGAAGATAAAACAGAAGTAATGGATGTGTCAGGCAAATAAAATTTTAAATCTAAAACCTCCTGATGCAAAATATCCAGGAAATCTGAAAAAAAAAACCCTAAGAATGATAGGAATAGGGAAAGGGAAAAAACAGCTCAAAGGCCCAGAAAATATTTTCAGTAAAATCATAAAATAAAATTTTCCTAACCTACAGAAAGACAAGCCGATAAAGATACAAGGAGCTTATAGAATAACAAATGGACTGGATAAAAAAGAGAGAGTCCCCTTGGCAAGTAATAAGAAAAACACTAAACATACAGAACAAAGGAAGAATAGGAAAAGCTGCAAGGGAAAAAGGCCAAGTAACATTTAAAGGCAGACCTACCAGAATTACACCCAACTTCCCAATAGAGACTCTAAAAGCAAGGAGGGCCTGGACAAATGTGCTGCATACTCTAAGAGACCACAGATGCCAGTCCAGACTACTATACTCAGCAAAACTTTCAACCACCATAGATAGAAAAAAAGACATTCCATGGTAAAGTCCAATTTAAATAATATCTATCCACAAATTCAGCCCTATGGAAGATGCTAGAATATTTTGTTTAATGTGTTTTTAAAATGAGAAAAAGCTGATGTGCAAAGCAATCTTTCCTTTTAAAATTCCACCTGTGTGGATTGTAGCAGGCAAAAAAATAATAATGGTCAATGGAATCACGCACAGAATGCACTCGAGACCCTCAAAGACCCTGCCTGATAAAAAAAGGAAAAATGCTGTGCTTCCCAGACAAGGGAGTTAGAAGAACACTCTTCAAGAGTGAAGGACATGACCTTCCATCCTGTTTTTCCCATTTCAGTTGCCATGGTCACATTTTTTACTATTCTAAGATGCAGACTGGATGCATTTTTTGTTTTAACAAATTAAAACAAAATGTCATGTGTTGTATATGTTAAAAAATACTTTCACAAAAACCTATTTTGTATATTTAAACCTAAGTTTTTTCCTAAGCACTGTATATTCACATATAATTTTATTGATTAAATATTTAAATTTATTTCAAATGTGTCACTAAACTAAATGTCACTAAACTTATTTCAAATGTGACATAAAAAATGGAGCCCAGAAATAAATCCATGCATTTATAGTCCTTTTATTGTCTGCAAAAGTTCCCTGAACACATAACAATATAAGGGAGTTTTTTTCAATAGATAGTTGGATATTCACATGTAGAAAAATAAAGTTAATTATTGCCTTACAATCTCTAAAAAAGTCACCTCTAGAAGTGGTAAAGCTACAAAAGACAGAATAGGCTAAAAAGTTCACTGATGTTGGTCACGACAATAATCTTTTGTGTATGACCACCAAAATACAGGACACAAAGACAAAACTAAACAAATAGGATTGCTTCATTCCTGTAAACCAAAAGACACAAAGCACTATCAAGTAAAAATGTGGAAAAGAACACATTTGTGAACCACACATTTTGTTAATATCCAAAAATATATAAGGAAATCACACAATTAAATAGCAAAGAAAAACGTCAACTTTCAAAACAGGCAAAGGACTTGAAAAGCTAATTCTATTCTACATGTAAACATAGCAGTGGCCATCAAATATATTGGGAAAATATTATCATTAATTAGTAGTCATCAAAGAAATACACACCAAAGCACAATGAAGAGTTAGCTCATAGATATCACAACAGCAAGAATTACAGAAATATAGCAAGTGTGGAAGAAGGTAGAAGGAAGAAGAATCCTTGTATTTTGTGGCTGGGAATTAATTAACACTGTGTGTGAAAAGCAGTGCTGGTGATTCTCTGAAAACTAAAACGAGAACTACCAGTGATTCTGCTACTGAATGTATATCCAAGAGGCACCTGAACCACAAATTTCACTTCAGTATTATTCACAATAACCTAGAAGAGAACAAACCCAACCAGCAACTGATGGATGGATAAAGTGTGGTATACATATACAACGAAATAGTATTACACCTCAAAAGAAAAAAAAGAAAAGAAAATTCCATCATTTGTGACAATGCAGCTGAGTTTGGACAACATTACATTAACTGGAATACAAAATGCCAAAAAAATGGGCCAATAAGGTCATTCAGTGAGTAAAGCTGCTTATTACACAGGCAATGACCAGTTTCAAGATCCAGAATCCACATGACAGAAGCAGAGAACCAACTTCACAGCTTTGTCCCTTGAATGACTTCCACATAAACACTATGGCATGGCACATACACACACACACACACACACAATAACAGCAATAATAATTTTAAATACAAAAAGCTTATGCTGTCACTTATATATGGAATCTAACAAAGCTAACTCCATAAAAGTATGAGTAGAACGGTGGCTACCAGAGATTATGAGTAATGAGAGTTGTGGGTCAAGGCACATTTGTGTTAGACAGGCGAGATAAATTCAAGAGATCTACTGTACAGCATCATGCTGTAGTTAGTAACCACATATTGAGGTACTTATTCCTACTGCAACTTGATATGTTATGCTTTGTTGATATCCATGGGAAGTCTCCCCTTTTCTGAGTAAAATGTAGGAGGAGAGGATGGGGGAACATGGGGGAGAGACTGGGAGAAGAGGAGGGGAAGCTGTCATCTGGATGTCCAAATAATAATAATAAATGTCAGTTCACATTTCAAAAATTTTAAGTCACAGTGGAAATATCTGTGAATTAATTTTATATTTTATAAACCCCAAACATTATAGTTCTAAAACATATTATTAAATAGCTTTATATTGGTGCTCTTGCTTTACTGGATCAAGTACTAACAATTCAAAAATATAACTAAGTTGAGATGCTTTGAGAAGAAATATGAGGCAAGGTCTACTATGTTTCTCCTGTTGTAGTCTAGAAGGATCCACTTTCAGATATGCATGCATAAAAGAGGATTCAGTGGCCTGTCTCCCAGGAGAACTCGGAAGCCCTAGCAATGTGGAATCTGACCTTACCTTCATCACAGCTGCAAATCTGAGAACTACTCCGGTGGCTCATACTCTCAAACTCACAAATAAATGAATGTTTACCCAACTGCAAGCATTCACAAGAGACATTTCCATCCCTCTGACCAGGATAGAGTGGCCCTCTATGTGTAACACTTGAGGTATTTTCTGCATTTGGCCTGCTAATGGAGTTTAGCATCTACAGATAATACCAGTAGAGTCTTGACCCCTGTCTTAGGAAACTCAGTAAGAGATCAATTCAGCTAGGCATTATTATCTTCTTCCCCCCTGCCCCTGAAATTTTCTCCAACTGGCTAAGACTCTATACATGTCCATGACTCTTATTCACATGACTTCCCTTCCAGATTCTAATAACCTGTTCAGTCCTTGGACTCTTTGTGTGGTGAAAACTTCAACTCAGGCACCTCCTCAGTTCTACATCATTTTAATACCCTGCTCATATCTTCAAAATTGAACTCTAAAAATGCATCTCCTTGATTGATCCTTAATTGAATGTGCCTTCTACATCCTGACTGGCAGACAAAAGAAGGTGACTGGTTTCAAGAGATATGTAATCAGAGGCTGTTCGTTCATTCCTGGCTGCCCAGACCAGAAATAATCACTCAGAAACTATAATAATTAAATCACTGATTGGCCAATCATTTAAGTATATTGCTAGCTAGCTCTTATATCTTAAATTAACCCAATTCTATTAATTTGTGGCTTAACAGGAAAAGTTCTGGCATCTGTCTCCTCCAACAGCTAGATGGCTTCTCCCTGACTCCGCCTTCTTTCTCCCAGTATTCAGTTTAGTTTTCCCGCCTAGCTCTATTCTGCCCTATCACAGGCCAATTCAGCTTCTTTATTCATTAACCAATAAAAGCAACACAAACACAGAAGGACTTTCCATATCAGAGAC
Source organism: Ellobius talpinus (assembly GCA_001685095.1). Classification (NCBI taxonomy): domain Eukaryota; kingdom Metazoa; phylum Chordata; class Mammalia; order Rodentia; family Cricetidae; genus Ellobius; species Ellobius talpinus. The sequence goes on along the minus strand of LOJH01005218.1, from coordinate 13,088 downwards.
ATATGGCCATTCTAAGACAATAGAAATGACCATGGCCCCACAAAACAATGTCTCCAATATGCTTCCCATATGAGCACTGTAGTCCTTATTCCTCTGTCTCTGGACCAGTTCAGTATATTGCTCCACACACATGGGGACTCCGCTCCCTTTGATCTTTGCAGGCCTCCTTCTCCATCCCAGACTTGTTTGCAATGTCTTACTTTTCTAATACTAAATCATTTGCCCCAGGTTTGACTTTCTAATATTTCACATATTATTATATGCTAGGTGTTTCTGAGCTCCACTTGTATATCTAAACTCTTGAGTTTGCTGTCATAGACAACTGGCCACTTTAAATGTAATATATATTTTGTTAGTTTAAGACCAAATTATTAATATGTTTCTTTTAGGTTTTAAAAGAGTGATGAAATTTTTCAAACATAATACAATCAAGAGCATAAAGCCTGAATAACTCACCCAAAAGCAAATGAAATAAGTCTTTTTCTGGCAGAGGTTGAAGTAAAAAGAAAAATCCTGGTGATTAAGCACAAAGACTAGGAAGATATTTGCTTCACAAATAGAGCCCACAGAGAGAAAAGCACATGCCTAGTTGGAAGAGGAATTTTGCCTATACCTGCTGTTTCAGTAATTATTGCTCAGTGAATTAAGTCTGTTCACGAAAAGCTTAAACTTGTCCTTTTGTCTGTGAGCCTTAGTTCTTAGCTGAGCCATCTCTCCAAACCCAAAAATCTTTAGGCATACATTATTCAGGCATGTACAAAGAACTGGAGGGAAAATTTAGAATTCATGTAGCTGAGTTTCTCTTACATAACTTCTTGCTTACAACATGACACATGCGTTTGTGAGTATGAATCATGTCATTTATACTGCAGGATTATGAAATAGTTCTAATACAAGTTGAGAACCATCTCTTCAGTGAATTCTACTTTTGTAATATTTGCTTTGCTTTGTGTAGTTAAAAGGACCGCTTACCTCCTGAGGCATTACTGCATTCTAACTATTGAAGATTATCTTGCATTCCATTAGAGGAACTGCCTGATTCCTAGTAAACCAAGACCCTAGTAGGGGCCTGCTCATTTCTCCAGTCCTGTCCATGGGCCTGCTCATTCCTCCAGCCTTGACATTCTTAAAGAAATGTAAAGCATTTTGTTCTGGCCTGCCTCTTGTGCCTGCTTCCTCTTTAAAATTATAGAAACATAACATGCAAACATTCACTAGCAATTTGGAGACTAAATGACCTAAACATGCCTGACTCACTCAGCCTGGTTGCTTATGCACCAGTACACAATAACTCAATGTACAAACAAAACTGAAAAGTCTTCTATACATAAGTCATTCTACAAGCACAGGTATGTTAAACACTTCAGCAGAAAGCAACAGCATATCTCTTTCTCTCTTTTACTTTTTGGAGGAGACGCAAGAATGGTATTAGTGACATGTAGGAGAAAAAACAGTCTCTACTGAGTAAGGCAGTTATTTTACCACATTAAGATTTATTCTGCTTGGGGCAAAGTTATGATTAAAGAGATGATGTCACTAATAACATACAGGCTCATAAAACACTAAGCAATTATTGTGACCTTAATATGGAACTTAGAGTCCAGGATATCAATATTGCTTCATAATGGCCTCACGGTCATTTAAATTCACTTGTAGTTTGTCATATTTCTATTTTCTGGTTTCAGCTAAGCCACCTTGAACTTAGATTGTACAGAAGAGTTTTTATTTCTTTGCTAACAGTGTATTTGAGAATTGCATGGGGCTCAAAGGGGAACGACAATGAATTACATAAAATACCAAAAACCAGTCACCCAATTTCTAGTTTGTTCAGAACGTCCACAGTGGAGTGAAGGATCACTGTACACAATCAGCCAGCATGACGAGAAGACTGTATCCTGGAAAAATATTTGTTAAGTATCAAGACTTGCTGTTGAGGGCTGGGTTGACCCAAGGCTCTCCCTGAGGCCCTGATGTATAGAGAAGTAGTGTAGCTCCCTGTCTAAAACCAGGACTATGTTTGCAGAGCCAGAGCTGGTTCCTGGCCAGGCCATGGTCATGGGGGTGGGGTATTGGATCCTGAGAACCCAACTCCTCAACCCTAAGGGGCTGTGTTTATCAATCCCAAGACTACTGATGCCCTTGAGATTCCCTGTGTTCTCCTTGTGCAACATTGTTTGATTAGCCTCCTGCTGACTGTGAGCCATTGTATGATAGATTCTGCTGACTTTGTCCCATTTTTCTCCTGGAAATAGTACATTAAAAGCTGTTCTTCTTAATAAGCTTGCTTAGCAAAAGACATAGCTTGCACCAGATCTCCAAAACCCCAGCTTTCCTATCTTTTTTTTGTATTTTCAAATTTGTGTGTGAGAGAGCATATGTGTATGAGAGTGTGTGGTTGTGAGTGTGTGTGTGTGAGTGGTGGTAGGGGTGGGAGGTGAGCCAGGGGGGCCTACACATGTCACAGCACACCTGTGGTCATCAAAGGATAACAAGTGGGAGGTTTTCTCCTTCCACTGTATAGGTTCTGGGGCTCAAATTCAGGCCATCGGGCTTAGTAGTAAGTATTTTAATCACTGAGCCATCTCACTGGTTTAGGAAATTTTCTTATCTACCCAGTTCTCAGCTTCTAATCTGTAAACTGAGGCTAATGACACTGAAGTCTTCATGACGACTTGCTTAGGTAAATAAAGTAACACATATAAAATGCTTAATATAGAGTTAATTCATTTACAAGTATCTCTATCCACAAGATCAAGATTAAATAATAAGATCCTGTAATAATAATGGAGGAAAGAACATTAGCACATTTACTCTATATTAGTATAAATATTACAAAAGAAATTATAGTCTCATCTTTTATGCTTGAAGACATTGTCTATCCCTATACATTAACTGGCTTAGAATTGTTTTCCTTATTAACCATTTTTGAGAATGTATTTATTAATTTATTTTTATGTGCCGCAGTGTTTTGTATGCCTCTGTACTATGTGTGAGCCTGGTATCTGCAGTCTGGAGGAGGTGTCAGCAGGTGCTGGGAAACCACGTCCTCTGCAAGTGCGGTACCTACTCCTCACCACTGAGTCATTGCCTCACTCCCTATTTTTCTTTAATTTTTAACTAATATCTAAATACATAAAAGATACACATATTTATGGTTATTGTGATGTTTTACCATGTATAATGTTTAATTTAGGTTAAATACATCTCAAATAGTCATCATTTTATAGTGAATACATTAAAATCCTGTCTCGAAGCTTTTTGAATATACAGTGCATTATCTTTATCTATAGCCAACTTTTTATGCAATGGTAGACTAGAACTTGTTACAATAACCTAGTTTCACTGGCTTTCCCTCCCCACTACTCTCTTAAGTCTCTAGTAATCACCCTCTACTCTCAACATCCATGACATCATCTTTTTCAGATCCACTTATAATTAAGATCCTGTAATCCTTGCCATTCTCTGCCTGGCTCGCCCCATTATGATCAACAGGTGTACCCATGTCGCAAATGACAGGTGTGGACATTTGAGTGAGGAACTCCCCCCGTTGTCTTGGGTATTTGAACACTTGGACCTCAGCTGGCGGCACTGCTTCAGCCGTGCTAGAGGAAGGAAGTCACAGTTGGTGAACTTTGAGAGCTTAAGATCTCATCCTAGCAGACTTTGTGCTCTATGTTTGGTGCTTGAAGTTCGAAATGTGAGTTGCTACTTTCTGCTCTGCCTGCTGTGCCTGCTTGCCACTGGGGTGTGATGGACTCCTACTTCTCTGTAACTCTATGTCCAAATAAACCCTTCCTTTGGTAAGTTGCCTTAGTTGTGGTATTGTTATCACAGCCAAGAATAATAACTGAAATAGCAGGATGGCAGTCATTTTATGACTGAATAATAGTATGCTTTCTGGATCGCTACACATAACAAAAAAATGACCTCTTGTTTCTTCTATGCTGTTAAAATTAACAAGATTTCATGATTTCTCAGCTAAATAGCATTCCACTATGTATTTTGCCACAGTTTTGTCCACTCACCATTTGATGGAGCCTCAGATAATTTCCATTTCTTGTCTACTACAAATAGTGCATCAGTGAGTGTAAGGGTGCCAGTGTCTCCTTGACAATCTGATTTCAGTTTCCTTGGAAATATACCTAGTAAGGAGATGGATGAATAATTTTCATTAATCTGAAATGAAATGTCAAGTGTCTCCAGACAATCCATTTTCTATCCCTTGGACTCAACTTATCTATGGAATGAAATAGTTGAACTAGATTATGTGTTTCAATTCAAAGTTTCTGTAACACAGAACTTCAGAACAAGCTACGCAGGAAATGCCCTCCAGTCCTCAACCCAAACTATTTAATGTGTTGCTGATTTGCTATAGGGATGGCTAGGTTGCTGGAACAAGATGCCCAAAATACAATGACTTGAATAAGATTCAAAAGTTTTATTTTCTCTCTCTCTCTCTTCAGGGACTGTCCAGCTCCTCCAGGCTCTAAGAGTCTGCTTTGGCTCAGAGACCAGCAGCAGCTATGTGTTTGTTCTCTGCCAGCCTCTGTGACTCTGCTTCTAAGAGGAGCTCTCTCCTTACATTTTCTGCGGAAATTTATGCTTTTCCAAATCCTCAGATAAAAATGACTAAAAAGAAAACAGTGAAAAATGTCATAATTTTTCCATGGGAATAAAAGGCTAAAAAGGAAAAGCGGTAGCTATTAATTAGCCATTGCCTGTGGTAACTATGTGTTTCTGGATCTGCCTGCTTGTGAGCTATTTCTGAGAAGAAAACATTATATATTCAATATATTTTAAACCAGTCTTATGAACGATATTACACAAAATAAGTTTTGGACACTAAACAACCTTTTAAATTGGCAGTTTCCATTCATGCTTTAATAGAGGCTATTAACCTTGCTGGGGGAACTGATTGTTACATTATTTGAAAACTACTCAAATCATGTTGGGTGCCATTTTCCATATTTGAATACTTCTTACAGGCTAAAGCTCTTTATAAATATTTTGAGAAAAGAAACGCAAAGAGAAAAATGTAGGAATGTTGTGGGATGCCTCAACCCAAAATCAGGAAATGATCTAAACTCTAAATTGGAAAAAGCAATTCAGCTTTCATGAAAAACCCAAAACCAGGGCAAAGAGGCCTAATATTTTCATCTCTGAAAAGTAAGCTGAGCTTAGGTGAAGCCATACCATCCAATAACCAATCAACCAGCACTTCTGAAAACACTCCCGAGAGGCAAAGTTTCTAGGCTTCATTACTTGTCAGGAAACTGAAGAGCAAAACAACCACATGGGGCTTGTAATAAGGTCTGAATATTAACACCGTTTCTGATGACCATCTTTTTTAATTTTAGATAATTGTGACCACATCACTTGCCTTTTAATAATTTGATTGGGGAATCATGATCCTATCTTTTCTCTTTTTACTATTTTGTATTTTTGTACAGTGTTGGTGAATGTGTATATATTATCATGGGTGTGTGCCTGAAAGAGGAGAAGCAAGGTTAGTTTTGGGAATCTATAGCTCTCTACCATCTTCATTAAGGCAGGAGTTCTCAGTTAAACCAAGAGTTCCCCAATATGGCTTGCTCTGGGGATCCCCTGAGTGATGGTGTGAATGAGAAGTCCCTCATAGGCTCATATATTTGAATGTTCTGTTCCCAGTTGGAGGACTGAGAACAAAGGATTAGGAGGGGTGGCCTTGCTAAAAGAGGTATGTCTCTGGGGATGGGCTTTGAGGTTTCCAAAATCCAAGGTAGAGCAAATCTCTTCTCTCTGCCTCCAGTTTAAGAACGAAGATGTAGCTCTCAGCTACTGCTCCACTGCCATTCCTGCCTGCCTGCTGCTCTGCTTCCTGCTGTGCATGGACTCACCCTCTGAAACTGTGAGAAAACCCCCAATTACATGTTTTCTTTTGTAAGTTGCCTTAGTCATGGTGTCTCTTCACAGCAATATAACTTTAACTAAGGCATCCTATCTTCACTTTTCATTATTTATAAGCAGGTTGTCATGCTCACCCAGCCTTGATGTTGATCTCTGAAGATCTCAACTCCAGTTCTCACACTTGTGGGACAAGGGCTTAACTGCTAGGACATCTCCCAAGCTTTTATATTTCTATCTCTTAATGTTGTATGTTATCTGTTGTAGATAACTACATAACTAGAAAGTTATGCTTATATGCCACTGAATTTGTACTTTATGTGTCACTGAAATATATAATTTTTGTCATTGTGTCTTGACTCATAGTAATAATAAACTAGGTATGAGCTCAAGCCAGAACCAGTATCCCTCTCTCCCTGTTGCCTACAGATCTGGATGTAGAACCCTTGGCTACCCCTCCAGCACCATGTCTTCCTCTGTGTTACCATGATTCCTGCTATGCTGAAAATGGATTAAGCCTTTGAAACTGTAAGTCAGCCCCAATTATTAATTAAGCCTTCCTTATTAATAGTTGTCATGATGATGGCCCTTCACAGCAACAGGACACTGACAAACACAGAAATTGGTTCCAGGGAGCAGGTTATTGCTGTGATAGGCTTGGCTATGCTTTTGTTTGGAAGAATATGGAATATTTTGGAACTTTGGCCTAGAAAAAAAAGATTGTACATTTTAAGTTGGGCTTAATGGATAATCCTATTAGGAGCATGGGAAACAGTGTTTCTGAGGGTGACTTAAAGTATGAGGGCCTGGCTCAATCAGTTTCAGAGGAGAAGAATATTAGTAAGTGGCCTACATATCAAACTTGTGATATATTGGTGAAGAATATGACTGTTTTCTGCCCTTTTCAAAAAATAATCTGTCTGGGTCTAAATTGAAGCGTTTTGAATATCAACATTGTCAGAGGAGATTTCAACACAGCCTAGTATTGACTATATCAAGTGGTTATTAATGGATGGTCTTGTGTAGATCTATAATGAAAAAGAGTAAGCTGAGCAAGGAAAAATACAAAGTGTACAGTTTGTAGAGAAAAAGGGCACTAAGAAGTGTAATAGAGCTAAGTCCTGTGTTTAAAGAGATAATCAGATTAAAGAAAAGCCTGATGCTACGTGGAGTAAAGGAAGTGGTGACCTCAGTGCAAGCTTCCAACTTGTGAGCAGGAATTAAGGAAAAGCTGAGAGCCAGGTATGGTGTGGCACACCTTTAATCCCAGTACTAAGGAGGGCATAGCCTGGCAGATATCAGAGTTCACGGTCAGCCAGGTCTAGAGATTGAATTTCAGCACAACCATGCTTAGATAGTGAAGGAAACTAAAACAAAAAAAAACTAGTTAAAAAAACTGTATTTGAATGAAAGGCCCATGTTCTAGCCCTAGCAAACAGAAGAACTTTGTAGCTTCGACTTCGTAGGTTCTGATTTTAGAATCAAGAATAGAAGAAAGGGGTTGTGAACTCTCCCTTCACAACTAAGGAAAGTTGCTGAAGTCAGGAATGTGTCAGGGGTGTCCCTGCATGAAAGTTCAGAGAGGCCTTTGTGTGAAACTATGAAAGTGAAGCCCGGGTTTCCCTGGAGATCCCAAGATGCGGAGATAAAAGAATCGTGAGATACCTGCCCAGGAGAGCTGCTAACAGGGAGTGAAATCATCCCAAGAGAAAGAAGTGTGTTGCAGTAAGCAAAGCTGAAACCATTTGGAGATCTGAAGAGCTCTTCCACATCAGGCATCTAGATGAAGAATCTGGAGTTTGCCCAGCTGGTTTTCAGACTTGCTTTGGTCCAATATTTCCTTACTATGCTTCCTTTTGGAATGGCAATGTGCATCCTGTGCCATTATATGTTGGAAGGGATATGATTTTCGATTTTGATTTTACAGGAGGTTACAGTTAAGAGATTGTCATTAGTCTAAGAAGAGTCTTTGAACATTGGACTTTTAAATAAGTTTGAGACTATAATAGACCATGGGGACTTTTGAAGTTGGACTGAATGCATTTTGCATTGTGATATGAAGGCCAGGGAGTGGAATGTGGTAGTTTGAATAAGATTTAAATGCTTGGTCACCAGGGAGTGGCACTATTAGGAGGTGTGGCTTTGTTGGAGGAAGCGTTTTGCTAAGATGGGCTTTACAGTTTCAAATGCTCAAGCCAGGCCCATGTCTGTCTTTTCCCACTGCCTGCCAATCTAGATGTAGAACTCTCAGCCATCTCTTCAACACTACATCTGCCTTTGTGCCACCATGCTAACAATGGACTAAACCTTAGAACCTATAAGCAAGTCCCAGTTAAATGCTTTCCTTATTAAGAGTTGCTATGATCATGGGTTCTTTTCACAGAAACAGAATACTGACTAAGACAGTCATTAAAAATATTTAAAGATATGTAAAATGTGATTTCTTTTTGACCACAGAATATGGTTAGTTAAGTGGGTAAAGTACTTGTACAATTATACAGACCTGGGTTTGGATCTTTAAACCCCTGTAAAGGTCTGCATAGGAGCATCTGTAGCTAATCCCAGTGCTTCTGTGGCAGGGTAGGAATCAGATAGGAGAACACTTGGAAGTTCATGGGCCAGCAAGCTTGCCACACATAGACACAAACAAGGGAATCTGTCCTAACAAACAAAGTGGAAGGGAATGCCCAACACCCAAGGTTGTCCTTTTGTCCTCCATATGTGCATCATGGCTCACTCACACATTCACACACACTCATACACAGAAACACACACATAGCACAAAGAATTCTGGTTGAATAATTTCAAAAATAAAGTACTAATTAAGATGCAGAATTACAGGAATTTCTGACATGTCTTCTCATCCTGCATCAGGATCATTAACATCCATGGGAAAATTGAAAACATCTTCTATTGTCCACATTTCTTAGTTGAAGTAGATAGGTTGCTGCCCCCAGATTACAGCTTGGCAATAAGGGGAAAGGTAACATGGTCAAGAAAAGCAATTTCTTTGAACCACACAGAAATCACACACATACTCATCTCTCAATATTATTTAAGACAAAACTTCGTCTAGTTGTTACTCATACTACCTCAAGCTAGGCTGCAGTGAGCCTAGCAAGAGCAGGAGGATAGAGGTGAAGATATAGAAGCCTACTGCAATATCTAGTGTTTTGTACTTAAGCTCTTACTTTCAAAAGTAAGTTACCCATATGGTCACATTTCTGAATACACCTCATCTCTTCAAAACTAAGTGTAAGTAGTTATTTACTGCAAGAAGATGTTTCTCTAATGAGGCTTGGGTAATGAACTGGTCTGTGGGTATCACAATATGCTACTAAGGGATGTTTTAATACTATGTCCAATTGGCAGAATAATAATAATAGGTTTTCCCATAGGGACCTGGCCTTGTTGACAGTGTCAGGTATGGGTTTCATACCTTATGGAATGGGTCTTAAGCACAACCAAAAACTGATTGGTTACTCACATAACATTCATGCTGTTATTGCACCAGTGATCATGTCTTGCCAGAAAGGTCATTGTTGTAGTTCACAGGGTTTATATCATGGTGGGATTGATTGAAGATGAATATACCAGATGAAGGGGAATGTGAATAAAGTAATCCTACACTATCTCCAACTAGGGTATAATAGGGGTTTTTTACTTAAATGGAAACTCACAGATCACAATGGGGAACAGGAATGGAATCCAGCATCCAAGTGTGAGAGCAGGGAGAGAGAGAGAGAGCATGAGAGCAGCAGGCATGTACCTTTGGTAGCCAAAGCCACACCCAACCTGGTCCAGCCTCTCAAAGGCTATTGACTGAAGGAGGTTCCCCATCACCTCCCCCTTTTGTCTAAATATATTCTCTATGAAATTTTTAACTTATCAAAAGAAGCCATAAAAGAAACTAATACTAAAAGTCTGAAAATAAATAAATGTTTCTGACCTTAAAAAGGAAGTTAAAGTAGCAATAAGTTTTTATACAATCAAATATTATGTTCTTAAATATGCATCAGGAAAAGCTGTTTCTTTGTCTTTAAACAGTAAAAAATTGAGGGAGGAAGGGAGCTTGAGGAGTAAAATAATCCATATTTTTGAACACATAAAATATTTAGGGACAGGTAGTATCAAGATTATGACTGTAATACCAAAGAGATAAATAATGTGCACACTGACATAAAGACAATAATAAGAAAACTGGAGGAACATAGGGCAATATTAATAAAAGATAGTCCTCTAGAATAATGAAAAGAATTTCCAGATATATTAAACTATTCATATTTTAAATGTCTGTATCTGTAATGTGTAGTGGATTCAGATAGAAATAAATCACAAGAAGGCCACTGACATTCTCAGGTTGATAGTTTGGCATAAAAACCATGGCCTAAAGTAGGGATAAACTCTTGGTTATTTTATGGAAGAATGAAACTAGATTCCTGACTCTAAACTTGTAGGGGGAAAAAATGAACTCAGTGTGGATAAAAGACCTGAAGCTTGATAGTAGAATCAGAAAACAGAAAAATGTGTCAAATTCTAGGCATAAAAAAGAATTTCTTTACAAAATGGAAAGGTTAAAAAATAACAAGAACTGACGAGAAGAGTACATGGAGTTTAAGTTTCAGACCACCAAAGAGAATGATCAACAGTGTGAACAGACAGTCTTCAGAATGGACAAAGCCTCTGCAAACTACTCATATGATGTGGGGTTCCCCTCAGTATGCTGTGAATAAAGTTAATAAAGAATCTGTTTTGACCTATGACAGCAAGATGGGAAATCCAAACAGAGTCAGAGGAGGAAAGAAGGCCAAGTCAGAGAGATGCCATGCAGCTTCTGAAGAAGAAAGATGCCAGAAACTTACTGGTAAACCACAGCATCATGGCGATACATAGATTAATAGAAATGGGATAATTTAAGATGCAAGAGCTAACTAGGAATAGACCTGAGCCATTGGCCAAACAGTGTTGTAATTGGTATAGTTTGTGTGTTTATTCAGGTCTGGGTGTCTGGGAAACAGAAGCGTGGTCTCTGTTTATACCCATCTTGCAGGGGATTAATATATAGAATATATAAAGAACTCAAAATCTTAAACATCAGACGCCTACCTCTTACCGTTACTTCGGGCTACTAAAAATCTTTATTGAAGACAATTGAACTCAGAGTAAAATACTCCTTTATACCTTAGCTTACCTGAATGCTAATTAATACATTCCCGCACAAAAAAGAAACAAAATATTCACAGTGGTTGCTTGATACCAATTTCCTACTGTGCCTATCTCAATAAAAAGTTTTAAAAAATTCTTTAAGCTTAGTCATGAAAAATCTCTCCTTGAGTTTTGTGTTAGCTTCCTTTCTCATTGTCTTGGCTGAGCTCCTCTGTGTATCACATACTATGCATGTACTGATAATGAGTTCGCTCTGTTACAAATCCTCTTGAATGCTGGCCAGGTACCTGCCACTGCATTGGTTTCTATAAAGCAGAGAACTCCAGGAAATACCACTGGCTTCATTTTTTCACCCAGAAATACTGAGAGACCACAATGTCATGTCCTCTAGATCTTTCTGGGTTTTGTGTGTTCTCAGATAGCGGAAGAATCTTTTCATAACACTTAAGCAAAATGAGAAAAGATGTCCTCTTGAGATTTGTGTGTTAGTTATCTTCTTTGTTGCTGTAAGAAAATACCTGGCGAGAAGCAATTTAAGGTTTGAGGGTGAAATCCTTTATGGAAATAGGAGCTTGAGACAGATGATTACATTGCATCCACCAATGAGAAACAGAGTGAGAATTATGCCTATGCTTAGCTATCATTCTCCTTTGCAGTCAGTCCAGGACCCCAGCTCATGGAATAGTGTTGCCCACATTCAGGATGGGTCTTCCAATCTCAACTAATCCTTCATAGTCAGCCCCAGAAACTAAGCTAAAATAACGCCTCACAGACATGCACAGAGGTTTGTCCTCGGTGAGTCTAGATCCTGTCAGATCCATAACCAGTTTTAACTATTACAAACCAAGATGTGGAGAAACAGACACCTTTTATGGGTTACTAGCAAATATCATTTTATCAAACTAGTTGCTTCCTGCATGAATTCTATCTTTAAAGCATTCTTTCATGTTAGCATTGAATAAACAACTCTTCAATATAAAAAGGCATTCACCAGGTCTACATGAAATATGCATGCACTGTTTTTTCTTACCTTTATTTTTATATCTCTGAACCAGGATGGTATGCTTTTGTAAAATTATACTGAGGTCATATCAGTAAATGCTCTCATGTGTCCAGTACTTTCCATATCTCCATTACTAGTAATTAACTCCCTATTCATAATTCAGCTTTGGTAGTATGGCCACTCTCGTCAGAATGCTTCATTCAGTGTTTGCTGCATTCAGAAACAAGTACTTCAGTGGGAAGCAATACAGAAATTGAAAAAACCACTAAGCTTGCTATATGTTCAAGTCAATGAAATATTGACCATATTTTCTGATGTTGTGGTACTCCCTTCACTTTCTGCCCTTTGAGAGCTGTTGTAGAGGCCAAATATCTGGCCTTGGGCACTGCATTAATTCTATGCTTATGTGGTTGTAATTGGATCATATTGGCCCCATTTAACAGCCTTCAAACAAGACTAGTCACATGTAAGTGTCACACTGATTCATTATTTAATGAGAAAAATAATGATTCTAAAGTGCTTTACATAGGAACCTGGGGCAGGGAGGGGGAAAGCTTTTGTTTCATTCCCTGAGCAGTCTCCAGGTGACATCTCACTGGTCACTTTACCCCCTCTAGACCACAGTCATTTGCATGACAAGCTCACACAGAATGACTCACCCCTCACTACAAGATTCTAGAACAGCGGTTCTTAGACTTCTTAATGCTGCACCCCTTTAATACAGCTCCTCATACTGTGGTGATCCCCAACCATAAAATTATTTTGTTGCTGTTCTATAACTATAAATTTGCTACTGTTATGGATCATAATATAAATATCTGATATACAGGATCTCTGATAAGTGATTCCCGTGGAAGGGTTGTTTGGCTCCCAAAGGAATCGTTACCCACAGGTTGAGAACTACTGTTCTAGATGGAAAGACCCTTTACCAAACAACCAAGTTAAACAGTAGCTATTACAGGAACAATCTATCTGAGTGCTGAATGCATGGATCTGAAGTCTGAGGTGAGGGCCAGCTTGACCATCTGGAAAAGAT
>LOJH01005217.1:20533-40607 GCA_001685095.1 Ellobius talpinus | reverse complement strand
GTAGTAAAAGACAAGATCTCCTGAGTAAATTGGGAGCATGGGAACCATGGGAGAATGTTGAACAGGAGGATAGAGGCAGGGAGGAGAGCAGAGGAAATGTATAGCTCAATAAAATCATAAAAGAGAGTGTTTAGATCATACAGAAGCTCCTCTGAACCAATTCAATATTATAGAATCCTTTGGGTTTAAGTGTATAAAATAATGTCACATGGGAAGGACTAGAAAATTTAGCAGACATCATTCATTTGGGAAAATTAAAAACGGCCCTTTCCCCCAGAGTTGAAAGGTGATGTACCAAGCCCAGTGCTACCTCCCTTTTATAATCTTAAGTACTGCTCTCAGGTGGGTGCAAATAGACTGTAGGGACCACTCTTCGTTGCGATTGCTTTTAAACTGAAGCCTCATACTCACCTTGGACATAGAAGCTAATTTCCTGAGCCTGCTCACATTTGTTTTGAGACATTTCTCTCCTTTCTGGGAAATGTCTGCCTGGTGCTGTCTCTGTGTGCTGCAGATAGAGTTAAGTATTCCATTAACACTGAACAACTCACACACCAATAGATAGTTTAACCTTAGATTATTTACCCAAAGCCAGAAGAGGCTGGTACAATAGAAACAGAATTAGGTGAGCTGGTAGAGTATTTAGTGGAATCTTAAAATAAATGTTTGTCTCTCTGGGCCTGCCTGGTGGTGGCTGCAATGCAGCTCAAATATCCTCTGTCCCTGACTCAAGCTTCCTCATATCCCTGGCTGTCTGAATTATGCACAGGACGGACTACACTGACCCACTGGGATGCATCAATCGCTTCTTAGATCTCATTTATGCTTCTATTATTCTACAGCTGCTGAGAAGCCCACTGTAATTTTCCATTAGAGTATCACACAGGAAAACAGGTTTGCCTTGTTTTGAAAGCATGAAGGCAATAATGAAAGGCAACAGATTTTAAAGAAAAGCAAATGACAAAAGTATGAAACTTGTCATGCACAAAATCTGAGAGGATTCCCTGTTGATAACGTTGCTTCTCTTATTATCCCTAAACCTTCCAACACCCCCTCTGTACCAAGGAGTGTGTTTTTAGATGATAGTGGTAATGATGACAATGACAGTAATTATGTCTGTTAAAGACTCAAATCCAAGAATAGGAAAGACTTGGGTTCTGCTCTCATGGGTGTGGACATGTAGTATGCAGCTGTAACAAATAGTTTTAACTATTATCAGAACTACTTTAAACTTTAGGTATACTAGGAGGTTCTTAGAGGAGGCCTGGCCTCCTGTAAGGATCAATGAAGGCTTCCTTGAGGATGTGACATGCAGGAATAATCTAGACAAAGGAGGTATGGGAATAGGAGAGGTCCTTCCAAGCAAAGTGAAGCCTTCGCGCAGGAGCTACCATAAAGCAGGAAGTCGATGGTTTTGAGTCAAAGAGAAAAGGGAAAGGGAAAATTTAAATTGAAGAAACTGCTAAAGCATCAATTGCTTGAGTGGGAAGATGAGTCTAGAAGCAAGACAGGAACAAACTTATGCTCAACCAAGTAGGCACTGGGCTCTTTACCCCAAGAGCGTGAGGAGTCACTGATGAGCATTAAGGGAGAGAGTAGCATGACTAGATTTGAGTTCTATGACTAGCTTAGATTTCATAGAAACATCCGCTTTAAGTAATTTTCCATTCTCAGAACCTCAGATCTACTGCTTTGCCAGAGTCACATGAAGCCAATGTAAGTGCTGATAAGAAGTAGCAGTAGATAGTGAGGGAAAGAAAAAACTTCAAAGGCTCAACATAGAGAATCTTGATCTAAGCCTTAAAAAATGAACAGCTATAACACAGAGAAAAGGCAGATACGCCTTTGCTCAAGTTGTGGGCTAGCAGATGTGATTGTGAGGATTGGCCTGGGATTGCACACTCAAGAGAATACGAAGAAAAAGCTGCCAAGGAACTGAGATAGTGTTTGCTTCATAAGCATGAGCACCTGAATTTAGATCCTCCAAGCAGGAAATCAAGAAGAGCGCCATATATTTGCAATCCCAGAACTGGGATACAAAGACCGGAGGATCTGTAGGGCTTGCTGACCATTCAAGTGAGTCTAATCAATGACCTTCAGGCACAGTGAGAGATTATGTCTCAGAAGCTAAAATGAAGAGCAATTAAGGAAGACATTCAATGCTGACCTCATGCACATCTGCACACACATACATGCACATGAACACATACACAGAGACAGAGGGAGATGGGAGGGTTATTAGGATGCTTCTGATGAACTTTCAGTTGTTTACAGGAGCTGGAAGGCAGGATGATGTGGTAAAAAAAAAAAAAACAGCATCAGCCTTGAAGTCAGGCAGACTTGGGTTCTAACCCATCCCTGTCCATTTCCTCTGAGTTGTTTTATACTGGTTACTTCCCTGAGCTTCAGCACACTGGTCATCTAAATAAAGGAGAAATAGTGCTCCTGCCCACAGAGCCATGAGCAGTAAACAGAATAAGCCTGTGAAGGACTCAGTTCCATGTAGATACAGCATAAACCCTCAGTGTTAGTTGCTCTTCTTGTTTGTGCTTCATTAAGGTTATATTGACAGAAAATGCTAGAACTTGTTCAGTGTGCGGGTTAACTATGGTGGACACAAGGGTATGTCATACACAACAGCAGGGTATGTCATACTGTCATACTCAACAGTAGAGCATCCAAAGGAATAGCGTTAATAGCCAGGTGATCAGAGTTCAGGTTACAGATAAGACTTTGAGAGGTGTACATTATAGGGTCTCAGCAAGCCATGACTAAATAAATTATATTACTGAGAAATGATAGTATTTAAACAAACACATACATAGTCAATTTTGGTCAAGCCCCACAAATGTTCTATTTCTGTGAGAGCACCTGTTTTATTAAATACATCTCACTAATAAAATTTATACATTGGGTAACATTCCATAAAAATTTGACATATAGGTTATAAATGCTGTTGCAATTATTGGATTTTTTAGTATGGGTCAAAATTAACTCATCTTCAAATATATCAAATGTTCCTATAGTCAGTGAGTTCTTAGTGTGTGAGATATAAATACCTTAAAGAGCCTGATTATTTTCATTAAAAGGAATTCTATATTGTTGCCTTCCATAGAAGACAATTTCAAAAGCAGGGTTTTTTTTTCTTTTGGGTTTTTTTTTTGAGACAAGAGTTTCTCTGTAGCTTTGAAGCCTGTCCTGGAACTAGCTCTTGTAGACCCTGCTGGCCTCAAACTAACAGAGATCCACCCGCCTCTGCCTTCTGAGTGCTGGGATTAAAAGCATGCGCCACCACCACCCGGCTCCAAATGCATTGTTGTTTGAAATTTCATGAGGTTTAGAAAGTCCATACAGTCCATTCATGACCCCATCTCCAGGACTTCAGATCAATACCAGTAATGTAAAATATGTTAATATGAAGCAGAACAAAGAAGCTGAAAGGCCTTACTGAAACAGTTGAGGAGAGGAACCACCTCTATACTGCTGCTGACACATGAATATGTTTATAATATGACACAGTCCCAGCTCTTTCCTCTATTTGGCAGAATATATGTTTTACGTCCCATATCAGTGTGTCTCCGTAATTGAGCTGAGGAAGATGGCATTTGCGTGCTGTGCCATATCTTTACTTTCCTTAGTGAAGAATGTCTCAGCAGGGGCCTCAGTGCACTGCCCCCTCCATGTGAGGTCTTGAATCCTAGAAACTTAGGACAATCCTGGCTCTAACTCTGCTATCTCCTCCTCCCTTGTGCCTGCCTAAGGCATTGTTCCATTTGACAAAATACACAGCATGACTCGGCGCTGCACTCTGCAACTACTTAATGGAGAAAGAATAATGCATAGCAATACCAGAAGTAAGCTCAATATATTTAACATGGAATACAGCATCAAGATTAGTAACATGAAATCTAAGTATTCACAGCATTGGGCAAGGTATAGTCTCATCCCAGGATACCTTGAACTTACCCTTTGTACAGTTTTAACTACTGAATTTTAATCACAAAGATATGTTTTAGTATTTGGTTCTCAGCTTGATATTGTTTGTGCATGCTTATTTGGGCATTGCCTCAAGAATTCTATCTACTAGGGAGCCACCAAAACAACAGGACCCACACAGTGAAAGGAGACATGTGATTCCTACAAGTTGTCTCCTGATCTCCACATGTCCATCATGGCCAATGTGCTTCCCAACCACCCACCCATACACACACACACACACACACACTCACACACTCACACACACACTCACACACTCACACACACACACACTGTAACTATAGTAACATTCTTTAAAAAAAAGGAAAAGTTACCAGGTTCTCAATATGAAGCAAAATAACCGCTTTGTACACTCCGTTTGTCATTCCTATGTATTCCTTCTGAGGGCAGAACATGCTTGAATAGAACCAAGCACATGCCAACGTCTGTGCCTGCACACTTTGTTTGCATGCTAGTGCCTCCAGATGTTTAAAATGGACTCAATCGTTGAATTTTGATTCATAACGGCAAATGAAAATGTTTTAGACAAGTAAGTAAATGAGTGCTGCCTGTTAGAGCCCTTTCTTTTTCTCCCTGGTAGCTCCATCATCCTTCTCAAGGCTTCCGTTTTGGAACTGTCCGGGAAAGCAGTGCTGAGGACTACGTGCGGCAGAGCTTCCCAGAGATGCATGAGTACATGAGAAGGTACAACGTACCCGCCACCCCCGACGGAGTGCAGTATCTGAAGTGAGTGTCAGCCTCTTGGGTTCTAAAAGTTCCGATGAGAGAGAAATCCTCTGGGGTTTGCCTTTTTGTTTTTCAATATGGTGAACAAAAATCCCTAGTGCTGTGTTCAGAAATAACACGTTCGGGGTCTGTACAGGTGGCTCAGTCAATCAAATGCTCACCGTACAAGCATGAGAAACTGGATTTGGATCCCCAGCAACTGTGTAAGACTCAAGACACTAACACTCCCAGTGATGAGTGAGTAAAGACAAGAGGATTCCAGGGTCCTCTTGGTCAGTTCGTCTAGCCAAGTCAAGGAACTTCAGGTTCAGTGAGAGACCTTGTCTCCAAAGCTAAGGAAAGCATGATTGATAAAGACAGCACATGTCAGCTTCTTCTAGCCTACACAAGCATGCACACAAACATACAAGCACATACACACAAGCACACGAAAAACACAACCTACATTACCTAGACATAGGTTACCAGTTACCTACACAGTCTGTAGTTTGCGATACATTTGGTAAAGAGCCAGTAGGGTCATTAGTGGAATAGATGGCAAGGGAAGAAAATGTTGGCTTGAACAACAATGCTAAGATGATTAAACACACAGGAAATGTGGCCAAAGGATAAAGTGTCCCAAAGCAACCTTTCCCTTCAAAGTGGATCCCTGAGCCCTTAGAATGCCTCATTTTTGCCACAAGGAAATGGAAATTTATCTCAGAGATTTCCTGTGGGAAAGAAATAATATGGAAGGCAGTGACTCCTATGCCTGCATCCTTCCCATCAGAATTTATGAGAAGCAATCAAAGGCAATCATGCTGCCATGACAGATTATCAGAGCCTGTAATTCATTAGAGTCAAATGTCAAGCAACGCAGTGATGCATCTGCTGGTCTGGTCTGCCTGCAAGAAGGGGCTGAATAGCTTTCAGCTTCTGCAAGAGAGGTGCTCTCTCCCCTACCTGATGGCATCAGGACAAAAATTTGCATCCAACCTCCTAATAATCCCCACCTTAGTTTACCATTATCATCAGGAAACCAGTTTCTCCATCTTAATGTTAAAGCTTTCCCAGTGAATAGTAAGTTGCCTCAACTCATTTTTCTAAAAGGAAAAAAAAAAACAAAAAACCTTTCATAAGATATAAGGGTTTTGTGTTCCTTGAGAGATCTAGTAAAAGCCCCTTTAGCAATTTTATGGATTTTTAAAAGTAGAACTCAGAAAGGCAGGAAGCTGTGTACTCTTAGATTCACAAAATTATTTATGACGCTTAAGTGCTACAAAATGACACTTAATTTTGCAAAAACATCAAAACATTAGAGTCCCTTTCTGACACACTTTAGAGCTCCATTGCCTCCCAGACTCTCTTCAGTTTTCTCTCCAAACAATTGCCCAGGAGTGAGAGAGAGGATGGGATGTCAGACAGATAGTCAGGGCTCCCAGCTAGCTGTCAGTGGTTGGCAAACAGGACTCTACCAGCCATGTGGCATGATAAGGTAAAACTTTCTGGAGTGCCCAGCAGCTTCCCTGCACTCAGAGCTTTTATTTCTCCCAGGGACTCTACCTGAGGAGGCCTTCATCTGATGCCCCGTGTCACAAAGGTAGGACATTTCCTAAAGTGATAAGGCTAACAGGTGGCAGAATATATACAAAAGCTAGGATTCTAGCTTCATGCTGTTTCCGAAACCATAATGAAAGAGTCTTCGATGACTTAAGAATAATCCAAGGTCCAACTGCACCCATTTTGTAGTCAGTACGAGGGAGCCAGACAGAAGTACAGAATCTTGAGCCCTGTCCCAAACCAAATTTCCCAGGTGACTCCTTGATTGACATGAAACAGGAAGACAGGCAGAGTTTATTGTCAGTGTCTCCTCACTTCTTTCTGGGTCTATCACCACCTTTGGCCTAGTCATTGAGGATGCTCTTAGGCAACACTCGAAGCAACCACAATTTTCATGCTGTCTCACACCCCCAGCATTCTAGCGTTCTGACCTACAACATTCAGGGTCATCTATGTAGGATGCTCATTTATTTTATTATGTTAGTGCATGACTGATTTTGCAGTATGTACAATGTAGTTTTCAATGAATGCCTTTAAGACATGATTCTACTATAGAATAAGTCAAAGGCTCTGCCAACCACAAAAATGATTTAGCCAGCCTAGAACTACTAATGACTGGACCACACCAGTTCACCTCCTCCCCCGTGACTCAGGTCCTCCAGAAGTCTATGAGTTCACTGCTTCTGGCCTTTTTCTGGCATAGAAATCAATCAAGGCCAACTAACCTCACTATGCAGTTCAAAACCATGAGTACTTAAACAAGGATATCAGTGACGCAGGGCCTCAGGAATTACTGGTTTCAAAACGTGTATATGAACCTCAAGGGTTTTTTTTTCTATTTGCCCTAGTTTTAGCAAAGACATTTATGGACTATTGCCATGTTACTATGAAGTCCTTTTCAAGGTGCATTCTCTTCCTGTGGCAATGAAATTTTGATTAAGAATACATCTTCAGACTAGATCTTGACTTTATTACCTAGATTCAATTAAGATGTCTCATCGACAACTCCTAGGAAATAATTCATGCTCCCCAGACCATTTATGAACTTCCTCTTGCTAGGGATCTGTGTAGTGTTTCTGTTTTAGTTGATGTTAAACATGTCAAAACTAAGTTATTGTAACTTAAGTAAAATAGTCCTGAAAAGAGAGATGCCTTCTGCAATATCTGCTCTACTTCCCGGAAGAATGGGAAAACCATTCAGCAACAGAGAGCCATTCATTATGTATTCAGGCAGCATTCACAATTCTTGCCTGGTGGTGAATCTCACCTGTGTCCATGGATATCCTTCTCTTTCAAATTGGTAGTGAGCCCTAACCATATTCTCCTCTGAGATTAGAGGCTACTTTACTGTGTTACAGCTGCACAGCCTCACTCTGGTTTCAGGAGTGGAAAGACTGAGGCTACATTAAATAAAGAGGTGTTGTTTTGCAAAGCTGCTTGAACAATTCTAATGGTAGCAAAGTCTTTGGGAAACTCTTTAAGGGGGAATAAGATGGTGAGAGGAAAGAAGGAAGAAGGAGAGAGGATATGATCATCAGTAAAGGGAAACTCTTAAGTAGATTGGGGAGAGAAAACAGCAAAGGGTAAGAGAAAGAGACTATAATTAAACTATTACATGCATGAATAAAAATATCAGAATTAATGAGAGTGGCGGCTCAAGTCCGAACTCTACTTATCACAAGATGGAGGCAGAAGTGAGGATGTTTGAAGCCAGCCTAGAATATGTGGTGAGACTGTCTGAAACAGAGCGGGAAGGGAGGAAAGGAAGGAAGAAATCAAGAGGGTAAGGAGGTAAGGAAGGAGGGGGTAGGAGGGAGAGTGGAGGAAAGAAATTTCACAATGAAACCCATTATTCTTTATAATTAATATATGCTAATAAAAAGAGAAGAAAAAGCTTAATTGAGTAAATTCTATCCTTCAATGAAAGGGGTTTTGGATGGCTAAAAACAAAGAAGTTGCCTAGCTGGCTTCCTTTCAAACTCTGCATTCCCTAAAAGGGTTGTTCAGCCTATGACTAAACATAGCTTTCCACTAGGCCATGTCTACACCCATATTTAAACAATAGAGAACTCTCATGAAAGACACCTAAGACATTTAATAGCGGCTTAAGCCCATTGTCAATTAACTAGGACAAGCCTAGTGGACCTAACTTAAATTATTCTGAACTACCTACGACGAGGGAAGAAACAGGACTCTCTGGAGACAGGTTATTAAATTGGACCACTAAGATTTGTTACATAAGCTTCACCTTCAATTTATTGAATGTTATGCCATGGACTTAAAGAGACCACAAATTTCTTTTCTCCACAAACACTAGATCTTTTCTAAGTATTTCCTTGGTATCTATTCCTAAATATAAAATTATAGTCAATTTCTGAATAACAAAATGGTGATTGTGACAGGAAGAAACAAAAGTTTCAACATCTGATTCACAAGAATACTTGTCTCTAACACTTAGCCAGGTGTGTGGCCTAAATCAAAACACTTCAGATTGCTCCAGTCCTGATGAAAAATTATATGTATGTAGCACACTGAATGCAGAACTTACCACAAATTACTTTGATAAACAGTAGAAATCAGCCTTCACTGTGCACCTTCCTGTGCAATTAAGAGTTACAGCTGTCTTTGATGTTGGCCTTATTAGTCAGAAGTGAGGTTGGCAGATAAACCCATGGGGAAGAACTTCTGCACACTAGAAAGAGTAGCTATGCCCCTGGTATCTACTCGAAAAGTGAATGAGATGCCAACAAGGGCCAGCAGCTGGCAAGTATGTGCTGCCCTTGGTATCCAAGTTTCTGTTCCCAAATCAAAGCCAACCGTCAGGCTACTCCTTCCTACCCAGTAATGAACCACTTTTGCTCTTCTTCCCTTTGGTTCTAAATATAGGAATGATCCAGAGAAACTAGATGCCTTCATCATGGACAAAGCCCTTCTGGATTATGAAGTCTCAATAGATGCCGACTGCAAGCTTCTGACTGTGGGGAAGCCATTTGCCATTGAAGGTATCAATCATTCTTAGTTCTCTTTTGCTGTGGATGTGCTGTTTGCTAACCTAGCAAGTCACAGGTGCCTGAAGCGGAGAGTGATTCATTGTCCCTTGGTCTCATTTTTGACTCACAAGCATTCAGCTACTAAGTTTGTTGACAGTAAAAATTTATTTTCCATCAACTCAACAAAATTTTATTTGCGAGACTGCTAGAGCAAAAAAATAATAGTTTCCAAAACGATGATGTCAGTTCAGGTATCAGGGAGTGATAGTCATAAGGATTCTAACACTATTTGATGTGAATTTGTGTTTGTGTTTTGTTTTGTTTTCTCTGACGGTAAGGATCAAGCCTTGGGCTTTATAGTTACTAGGCAACTACTGTACCACAGATCTGACCCAGACTCTATCTAATGAGTATTTTTGATGAAGGGTCAAATACCATAATGAATCTGATTAAAATAAATAGAAATATGATAGGATTCTGCTTATCTTATATATACTATACCCCAGACAATGTCAACCATGTATGGACTTACAGTTCCTGTTTGATGGTGAATCTCATAGGCAGCTGAAGATAGCATTCTCTTCAAATTTTAACTAGCCTTATCTGTGCTCTCCTGTGAGTTTGAACTTGAAACAATCTCATAGGGAAGCCAAAGTTGTATTTCTAGAAATCTGTGCTTGCTGTGATAATTAAAGCCTATGAAAAGAGTCTCAATGTTGATGAACTTGAGTCTACTCATTTTATGCACAAAAACACCAAGAACTAATAGTATAACATATTTGCATACTCATATAAATTAGATGACAATAGTGGAATTATAATCCAAATCTTATATTACCCAACAAAACCTATCTGCCAATCTGGAAATAAATAGAAAACACCAAATTCTGAGATTTAGTACCCTTTGGGAAAAAAAATAAAACCTTTGTCTGAGACTCAGGACTGATTTTTTCCCACTGGCAACAAGTTTTGCTTCCAAATAGATCAACCCATCAATCAAACTTCAGTACAAAAAGCATTGTCAGTATTTTCTCTTATTCTGAACAACACTTAATATGTGGACTGCATAATTTGAACTAGCAAATTCCATACCTCCCAGTTCCTAGTTTCCCCTCCCTGATAGTCCAAGCTGGTGCTCATACACACTTGTCAGAAAACATTTTGGCTTAAAACAATTTCATGGAGTACCAAAGTTTTGACTTCAGAAATCTGTGCTTATTGTGTGTTGGAGGTGATTTTTGTATGTTATCGGGGTTATAAGACTATCCTGGTTTCAATCTCACAACCATAGTTGGTCTCTGTCTCCCCTGAACTTATCAGTGGATTGTTTTCCTCGGTCTCTGTGTTTTTAATGAATGGGAATTAAACAGCTGCTGTCATTTTTTTCCAGCCTCTCCAGGCAAGATGACAGAGACGAAACTCAGGATGTCAGGATGAGAGATAGTTGGTAGTAGCATTGTTTTGTTAAAACTAGATTANGAGAGAGAACTAGAAAACTCAGTAGCCCATTTAATGTAACAATGGAAAAAATCCATTTTTGAAGCATCTGGGGACACAGAGAGACATTTTATTTATTTCCTAGATGTGTGGGGTAATTGAGGTTCCTTCTACCATTAGTGGTTGCTAACAACAAATCATTTGTAGAGGACATAAGAATAAGGGGCTCTATTTTCCACCTTTGTCTCCAGGGAGCAACCCCATCTTGTCAAAAAGTAGTGGTAAGATGGCTTGTTTGCCTCTGCTGGACCTCAGTGCCAGATGCCACACAATTAACTCCCCACTGGTTTCCTGTTTACACTTCCATCTGTGCTCCTGAGACTGTCTTGTAGTTCTGATCATTCTAGACACTGCTTTGTTCTCAAAGAGAATAAATACAAAATGACACACTCAAAGAGCAAAAAGAGCAAAGATTTGAGAAGAGCAAGTATGACCATCACTATTGGTCTCCGCTCTGAATGAACAAGATGTGTGATGGTCAGTGCTATCAACTTGACAGCGCCTAGAATCACAGAGAAGATGAGCCTCTGGGCATACTTGTGAGGGATTATTTAGATTGGCTTAACTGAGATTGAAAGACCCATCCTGAATGTACACAACACCTTTCCATGAGCTGGAGCCCAAGACTGCTCTAAGTTCTTGCTGCCATGACTTTTCCTCTATGTTGGCCTAGACCCTCAAACTGTAAGCCAAAATTAACCCTTCTTCCTTAAGTTGCTCTCTTGTCTGCTATTAAGTCACAACAACAGGAAAAGTAACTAATACAGAATGCAAATGAGAAAATTTAATAAATACTGCCCCCATGGATGAGTTCACAATCTATACTCAAAACATGTCAATCAGCTCTCCATCACTGTTACAGACTATTTCAAATGATTTTGGGGGCTCAAGGTTCTAGGAGTTCAGGGCATTATTGCTTGGCTGTTGTTCCTGGGACTGAACATTATGGCAAAGAGAACATGGTCCATTAAACCTGCTCACTTTATGGTGACCAGGAAACAGAGATCAAGAGAGGAAAGGGCAGAGCAAGGTACAAAATAGTCCCTTCAAAGACTATGGACCATGATCTACTTCCTCCAACAGAGGAACAGAACCCAACCACCCAGTAAATCAGAGCCTTCATGCTCCAAGTGCCTGCCCTCTGAACAATGCTGCATTGAGAGCTAAACCTTCAACACAAAAACTGTCTCCAGGAACATTTTAGGTTCCAACCATAGCACAAAACTTAAACAATACAAAGGGATGTTGTTTATAAGTTAAACACAAAGGTGGGGAGACTAGTGAAGAAAGTCAACGAGCTGGGAGTAGAGTTCAGTGGCTAGTGCCTGCTTATCATGCATAAAGCCTCAAGGATAATCCCAAGCATTGCAAAAGAGCGAAACACACCTAATATTTTTTTTCTTCTGAATTTTTGAGACAGGGCTTATCTGTGTAGCCCTGGCTGTCCCGGAACTTGCTCTGTAAACCAGGTTGGTCTCAAACTCACAGAGATATGACTGTCTCTACCTCCTGAGTGCTGGAATTAAAGGTGTGCACCACCACCACCACCCAGCAAACCTTTTGGTGTTGTTTTTTGTTCTTGATTTTTTTTTGAGTTTAGAGTCTCATATACCACAAGATGGCCTCAAATCTCATATGTAAGTAGTAGCTAGTCTTGAGTTCTTGCTCTTCTTCCTTCACTTCCTTCACTTCCTTTCTGCTGAGAGTTCAGGCAGTGCCATGTCTGGCTTTGTATTCTCACTTTTTTTTCAGTGTTAATCTCAAGGATCTCTTAGAGAAATGTTTCCAAATGTTACCTTTATTTTTCATGAAACTTAAATCATTATTTCTTCCTTGGCAAAATATAGAGTTTTTGAATTTATAAAATATGAGAGTGATTGTTAGAATGTTCTGCATGCATATAAAAAATCATTCCTGACCAACAATTGCCCGTTTGACACAGAGGAACATCGCAGGTGCCTATCCACAGCAATCCATTGGATGTAAAGCAATACCAGTGTCTACCAATTGTTTAAATTAATGATGTGTTTCCAATCATGTAACTCAGCAGTTTAAATTTAAACAAGTACCTACTTCACTTGTCAGAGCAATGACGCAAATGCACACTGAGAGTTTGCACACGTTTTCCCAAGTGTGTAAATCCTTTCAGGAACTTAGGAGGGAAAACAGGGTCTACTGATTCCTCCATGCTGATTATCCATTGGATCAACGTGGTACTGAGCAAAGACTGAGGAGTGGGCCTGCTGTCCTCTAGACTGTAGAACCTAGAGGTAGTGGCCACCTGGAATTCACAGAAAACCTGATCCTCACCACTGTGGTAGTAGGGGAGTAAACAGACAGGGCGACTCGTTAGCTCATGAGGAGTCTAAATGGAAGGAAACAGCAATAGTACCCATGCAAAATGGGCCCTTGGGAGCTCTTCAGCTCATGAAGACAGAGCTAGATAGGCAGTCTGTGAACCAGGAAGGAGATCTTCACAAGACACTGAATCTGCCCATGAATGCTCTTGGACTTCCCAGAACCAGGGTTATAAAAAATAAATATCTTTTGCTATATGTAAGCTACCCTATCTTTGAAATTTGCTGTTAGCTCAAGCAAGCTAAAATCATTAGTAAATACTCCCCCAAACTCACCTTTCTGCTCTTAAGTTTCAAAGTGAGGCCTATGAGAGGCAGCGGCGCTACCTTGAGTTTGAAGTCCTTCCATGGGTCAATCTTGTTTGCTACAAAAGAGCTAAGAGCCAGAGGTTGTGGAGGATGCTGGGAAGCGATGCCTTCTGAACATGGCATTGCTGTAGCACTCGTTCATTCACTGTAGCTAAGGCTTCCTGTACAAGATGGATCCAGTCAGCATTCTGGTATAGATAGGGAAGGAACTTTCAAAGCTCCATTCCTTGTGGAAAAGCTCTTGGCAGTTGGCTGCTACTAAAGTATGGGGGAGAGTCACCTTCCTTTATGGGTGGGCCCACTGGCAGGTTACCTCTGCCCCAGTGGATGGCATACATGAAGATACAGGCAGCACTAACTGAACTATGAATTATTAAGGAAAGTAGCAGCATGAAATTGGGAGAGAGATGTGTTGGAGGAGGCCTAAGGGTATTAGACATGGGAATTGGGGGTAGATATGACCAAGATATACTACATACATATATGAAATTTTCAAAGAATAAACAAGCAATATGATTTTTTTCTAAAATAAATCTGTTATCAGTTCAAGGACATGCAAGAAGTGGTTGGTTAAATTAAGTGCTGTGCACAAGAGGCACAAAGACATATTATGTTCTTGAGAGTTAAAGGGAAAGTGTTAAGATAAATGAACACATGCCCCAGATTTATGCCTTGGCGTTAGCAGACAATAAAGGTCAAGCAGAGAGAAAGAGTAATGTAACTGCACGATGGTGATCTGTGACCTTTCAGCAAAGGCCTTTGCCTGTTTCTCAGCTGTTCTTCCACTGGCTTTCCAATAATTATTTAACGCACTGCTTAGAGCACTGGCTCCAGAGTCTGGCCCTTGGATTCAAACAGAATTGCTGTCACTCCCTGGCAAACATCTTCATCTGTCCTTCCAGCTCCTCATCTGAATAATGAAGATGTCCTAGCATAAGGTTGCCATGAAAGTTAAGTAAAATAGTGCATGTAAAGCAGGTGGAAACATGCCCACTAGACAAGATGTACTCAGTAAGTTATTAATATTCAGGATATTCACTAAGTTGAGAACCATGCACAAAAACAAATTCTCCCAAGATATCCATTGTGGATCTCAACTCCTCCAAGAAACTTCCCTTCCCAACTTGATATACTGGAGGTAAGGGAAACCCATTTTTAAGTACCTCTTTCAAATTGGAACTATGATAATATGCTTTCAACCATTATCTCAGAGTAACTAAACATGGTAAATTCAAGGGGATATGCAAAATCAAATGACTCTTGTACTTGGGTTGTTTTTTTTTTTCAAATATCTGTTTTCCAGCCACACTTTGGGAAAACTCTTTTTCACAATGAGTTTCTAACTGTACATTTGCTAGTCAAAGTATATTTCCACCAGTCTTAACTGAGGAAAGCTGACTTATCCATGGGGAAAGATCAGGATTCTATTTGGGAAACCATTCTCTTGAGCTATTAAGTTGTATCCACTTTCCAGGGTGCCTGATGCCTTCATCTTTAGACTTGAAGGATTCCATTTTGCTTCATCCATCAACCACAAGTCAGTCAGACCTGTTGGTACTGAAAAACCAAGTTACTAATGATAATTTAGGCAACTCTAGCTGAGTCAAGTCAGCAGTTTAAAAATAAAAACTCTTTGACTAGTGAACACATTCAACTTTGAAAAGCAACTGATAAAGTGATAGTAGTGAAACTTTCAAAATTTAACATTTTATGTTTCTGAATAAAATCGATTTTTATGTGTAGCAGTAAATTCCCCTCTCAGAGACAGATAATTTTTCCTATTCCTCCCTTGTTTTAATTAGTTAATAATTATTATTAATGATGGAAATTATTGAAACATCAATGCCCAATATAGGAAAATAAAAAATTAAAAGGATGTCGACCTATTTTTAGCTGTGCATTGTGAATTAATCTAGGCCTGATGGAGCAGAATGATTTAATATTCATTATTTCCTGGGTAGCTATTTTTTATAAATGTCTTTGTGACTTCAACATTGCTTTCCCTTGGGTACTCTTAGTGCTTCTGTCATAGTACCAAAATTATATTCCTAGAATATGCAGGTTTAATCTTAAGTTGCAATCTCACACTTTTTAAGCTTTCTTATGTATTTTGGTCTCCTCTGCTTAACAAAAAAAAAGGCACTATCAAAAAATCAGTCTAAGATGTCCCGGTTTTCCTTTCCTTCAGGAGCAATTTCTCATCCCACAGAACGTCCTCGCTCTCTCCATTGTGTCTCAGTTGTCATATGCGATCTCTATTGAGTGTATGGCTCACCTATCTTTTTTCCAAGAAAGCCATGCAACTGTCCACCATGCTGGACAGCCGCTGCCTCTGCCTCCACTACACATGCCACTCAACAGCTCACAGATAGGCTTTGTGTCTGATTTAGCTCAGACACCTCCATAACATTACCCACATTTTGTGGGACATATGAACAATTAAATATGGTATTTTCCAAATAAGAAAACTATCCTGGTGTTATTACACTCACATGGGTTGAAATTATTAGCTTTATAGGGATCTTTATGAGAAATATTGTAATTAGTAAGGGCCCTTCCTAGTTAGTTTTCTGACATACAATAGGGCTATTCTTATATTCTCTACAGAATTTATTTCTAAGTTTATAGACCAAATCTACCCATGAACAATACTTTTGGCTAATGAAAACCTACTTTTGAAGACAGAGATTTTTTTCATTTATTTGTTTTTTGTATGTCTTTGTGAGTATCTGTTGTATAAAGAGGGGTCTCCATAGAGGGAAGATGAGGGCATTGGATCCCCTATAGCTAAAGATACAAGCTGTTGTGAACCGACCAATATGGGTGCTGAGAAATAAACTCAGGTTCACTGGAAGAACAATGCATGCCCTTAACTGCTGGGCCACTTCTCTAGCTTCAAGACTAGTTTCTTAATGAATGAATAACCTGATTTGGGGAGGATGGCATCCACTCAGTTACACAGATTTGGTTTACACTGAATTGAAGGAAG
Source organism: Ellobius talpinus (assembly GCA_001685095.1). Lineage (NCBI taxonomy): Eukaryota > Metazoa > Chordata > Mammalia > Rodentia > Cricetidae > Ellobius > Ellobius talpinus. The sequence goes on along the minus strand of LOJH01005217.1, from coordinate 24,204 downwards.
TAGGTTGAGTATTCCCTTGGCTTATATTGAATAGAGTGGAATGAACATTGATTTTTAGAATCAAGCAGACCTACTTTCAAAAATTAGTTTTGCTGGCTAACGACTTGATCATGGCAGTTTAATCATTCAAGAGTGAAGTCTCTTCAGATAATGCATACTCTTTCATGGGTTCATACATGGGAAATATACCTGACACATGGAAGAACTTGGTATACCTTAAGTTTTATGGCAGAATTCCATAATGATCTGACTGAACTGTGTGTCACAAGATAGTCAAAATTTATGTCTAATGCATAATTTACACTGTGGCTTAAAAGATGCTACTATTAAAGAATAGTACTTGAGAGCAATATAGAAAGTCCTTGGTAAATGTTAGAAGTTGTTGTTGAAAGCTAATGCTTCCATGGAGAAAATGCATTAGTAGTCAGCAAAGTCAACTAATTATCCTATGTGTCAACCCATTTCCATCACATAGTGCCAAATCCCCCCTACTATGTTCTTAATGCATTTCTTTTTCTTCTCCACCCCAATGACAGTCTCAATTATAATGAAACTACTTTATGAAGTTACCTGTTTAATATGCCTCCCCACTAACACATATGGACCACTTTATATGGTACCTGTTTCTCAATAAAGTATGTGATAAATGAACAGATAAATAGGCAGATGGATGAGAATCAGTAGATTGGTGAATATTATTATACATGGGACTTGTATTGCATCCAGAATAGCAATAAATACTGAAAGAATGTTTGAATTATCAGTAACTGTCAATATGTATTTTAAATAAAATAAAAACTTCCTTAGAAATTTACCCACAGGCTGGAGAGGGGACTCAGCTTGTTAAGAGCACTGACTGCTCTTGCAGAGGACATGAGATGGTTGGTTCTTCAGGTAGCTACAGATCCAGAGGATCTGGTGCCCTCTTCTGGTTTCCTTGGATACAAAGTTCATGCATGGTACATGTACATACATACAGATATTCATAATGCACATTTTTATTTTATTTATTTTTTAAAACTATCTTTTCCAATTTTATACACCTATCCCAGTTCCCATGCCCTTCCCTCCTCCTATTTCACCTACTTTCCCCTCACCCTACCTCCCATCCACTTGTCAGACAGGGTAAGGCTTCCCATGGGGAGTCAACAAAGTCTGACATATCACTTTGAGACAGGGCCAAGGCCCTCCCCCACTATATTTAGCCCAAAAAGAATGGGCTCCAAAAAGTCAGTTCAAGCACTAGGGTTAAATCCTGGTCCCACTGCCAGTGGCCCCACAGACAGCCTCAGTCACACAACTGTCACCCACATTCAGAGGGCCTAGTTCGATCATAAACAGGTTCCCCTGCTGTCAGTCCAAAGTCAGTGACTTCCCACTAGTTCAGGTCAGCTGTTTCTGTGGGTATCCCTATCGTGGTCTTGACCCCATTGCTCATATTATTGCTTCTCGCTCTCTTGGACTGGTCTCCAGTAGCTCAACCCAGTGCTTTGTTGTAGATCTCTGTATCTGCTTCCATCAGTTGCTGGTTGAAGGGTCTAGGATAACAATTAAGGTTGGCATCAATCTGATTGATGGGGAAGGCCAGTTTAGATGTCCTCTCCACTGTTGCTTAGAATCTTAGCTGGCGTTACCCCTGTGCATTCCTGGGAATTTCACTGGTGCCAGGTTTCACACTAGTCCCCTAAGACTCCCGCAATCAAGATATCTCTTTCATTGCTCTCCCTCTCTGTCCTTCCCCCATCAATAGCATACTGTTACCTCATGTTCTCTTCTTTCCTCCCTGTATCCCTTCTGTCCTCCCTTCTCCCCACCCCCACACTCCCAATTTTCTCAGTAGATCTTGTCTAATTCCCCTTCCCAGGGGGGAATCCATGTATGTCTCTTTTAGGGTTATCCTTGTCCCCCAGCTTCTCTGGGGTTGTGGACTATGGGCTGGTTATCCTTTGCTTTGCACCTAATATCCACTTTTGAGTGAGTACATAATCATGTTTGTCTTTCTGGGTCTAGGTTACCTCACTCAAGACTGTTTTTCTCTAGTTTCATCTATTTGCATACAAATTTCAACAAGTCATTGTTTGTTTTTTAACCATGGAGTAGTATTACATTGTGTAAATGTACCACATTTTCTTTATCCATTCTTTAGTAGAGGGCATCTGGGTTGTTTCCAGCTTCTGGTTATTACAAATAATGCTGCTATGAACATACTTGAGCAACTGTCCTTGTGGTATGGGTCTGCAACCTTTGGGCATATGCCCTGGAGTGGCATTGCTGGGCCTTTTTTTCTCCAAGTAAACCACAGACTTTATTAGACTTTATCATCTTCCCCCCATGAATGTTCTTTTTTGTCCCCACATTGTACTTGGCTTTTCACTTGCTATATTTTCAGAGCAAACACAAAGAGTAGGATGGACCTGGTTGGGTGAGCTTTCCCATGCAGTAGGGCTGGAGTTACTTTGTTTTTCTGCTCTGCTCCCAAACTGCACATAGCAACTCCTGGGGAGCCCGTGAAGTCCCCTCTGCCACTACAGGATGCCACCATCCCTGGATGGCAGCCCCCTCACAACGAGTACATCAGTGCAATGCTGGCTCAGGCAGGCTACAGTTTACTCAATTTTGCAGTGGGCATGCTGATCCCTGATCCACTGTTCTCATTCCTGTAGCACTCTGTGCCTCCGTTTCCCTCACAATTTCATGAAAGGGAAATCACATCTGGGTCCAAAAAATGCTAAGATTTAGTGCATTGGGGATTTTTATTGTTTTTATTGAGCTATACATATTTCCCCACTCCCCTCCTTCCTCACTCTCCCCTTCTACTCTCTCTCATACCCCCACACTCCCAATTTACTCAGGAGATCTTGGATTTTTCTCCTTTCTGTGTAGATCCATGTATGTCTCTCTTAGGACCCTCTTTGTTATATAAATTCTCTGGGGTTGTGGACTGTTTTAGTTTGCTTTATGTCTAAAACTCACTTATGAGTGGGTAGATATTATATTTGTCTTTCTGAGTCTGGGTTACCTCACTCAGTATGGTTTTTTCTAGATCCATCCATTTACCTGCAAATTTCAAGATGTCATTATTTTTACAGCTGTGTAGTACTTCACTGCGTAAATGTACCACATTTTCTTTATCCATTCTTCAGTTGAGGGGCATGTAGGTTGTTTTCAGGTTCTTACTATTACAAATAATGCTGCTATGAACACAGTTAAGCACATGTCCTTGTGGTATGACTGAGCATACTTCCAAAAGTGGTAYTGCTGGGTCTTCAGGAAGGTTGTTTCCTAATTTTCTGAGAAATTACCATACTGATTTTCAAAGTGGCTGTACAAGTTTGCATTCGCACCAGCAATGGAAGAATGTTCCCCTTACCCCACATCCTCTCCAGCACAAGCTGTCATCAGTGTTTTTGATTTTGGCCATTCTGACGGGTGTAAGATGAAACCTCAGAGTTGTTTTGATTTGTATTTACTTGATGGCTAAGGACATTGAGCATTTCCTTAGGTGTCTTTCAGCCATTTGAGATTCTTCTGTTGAGAGTTCTCTGTCTAGATCTGTACTCCATTTTTTTATTGGATTATTTGTTCTTTTGATGTTAAGTTTTTTGGATTCTTTGTATATTTTGGAGATAAGCCCTCTGTCTGATGTGGGGTTAGTGAAGATCTTTTCCCAT
>LOJH01005217.1:6013-20406 GCA_001685095.1 Ellobius talpinus | reverse complement strand
CCCATTTATTAATTGTTGCTCTCAGTGTCTGTGCTACTGGTGTTATATTTAGGACGTAGTTTCCTGTGCCAATGTGTTCAAGTGTACTTACCACTTTCTCTTCTGTGAGGTTCAGTGTGGTTGGTATTATGTTGAGGTCTTTGATCCATTTTAACTTGAGTTTTGTGCATGGTGATAGATATGGGTTTATTCACATTCTTCTACATATTGATGTCCAGCTATGCCAACACCATTTGTTGAATATGCTTCCTTTTTTTCATTTTATAATTTTAGCTTCTTTGTCAAAAATCAGGTATTTGTAGTTGTGTGAATTGATATCTGGGTCTTTGATCCTATCCTATTGGTCCTCCTGTCTGTTTTTATGCCAATAACAGGCTTCTGTTTTCATTACTTTAGCTCTATAATAGAGTTTAAAGTCAGGAATGGCAATGCCTCCAGAAGTTCCTTTATTGTACAGATTTGTTTTGGGTATCCTGGATTCTTTGTTTTTCCATATGAAGTTGAGTATTGTTCTTTCAAGGTCTGTGAAGAATTGTCCTGGGATATTTATGGTAGATTGCTTTTGGTAAGATTCATAATGGACATTTTTTAATCTTTAAAAAAGCATAGTTACAGCTGCATAAAGTGTTACTTAATGAAAATGCCAGTGACTCATTCAAGTCCTATTTCCATCAGTCTTGCCTTTCAAATGAAAACCACCAGTCACAAAGGAGGCCCTCTTAGTAACTGCTTGAATAGAAAGTCCATGTTATACATTTGACTTTGTCATCATTCTCATGATTCTGCATTCTGAAGAGACAAACAAAATTATCACAAAAACAAACATACAATGCTTTAAAACTCAAAAACTGCTTGGTATTACATATTTCGACTCCACACCACTGACCTTGTATTCTTCAAATGGGTTGTGTATCTGCATTTAAAAAAAAGCACAAAAACTAATATCTTTGGAATTGAGTTGTAAAGTAAAATAATCAGAGCAGGTATTTGACTCATTAAGTATCTTCGCATCTTTGACAGCCTTTTAGTCTTAATCTGTGAAAAGGGAACTAACTGCATTTTCAATTTGTCTTCCTCAATCTTCTTGAGGGCAAAAAGAAAAATCTTTCTTTTTGACAGTGAGAGCTAATAACCAAAACCAGATGTAGTTAATTAGCCTCTTTCAAATGGCTCCTCAAAGAATTTAGCAGTGTGTTAACAGTTAGGAAAGCCATGGAGCCGGGCAGTGTGAGGATACACAGTCTAGGCTGGTTAATAAAACTCTGATAATACACCCATCTTTGTTCTTTTTGCCTATCCCCTCTCCTGCTTCCTTTGCTTTGCATAATCTGCCATCTTGAATCTCTAAGTTATTATAGCCTTGATATTTTTCTAAATGTAATTTTATCCTCCCATATGTATTCTTAAAACATTTATTAAATTATCATGATTATTTTTACATGGACAAAACAAATTCGTGCTGCAGGTTTTTCCCAAATAGCCTACATGTCTCTGTTATGAATATTCCAATCATGAAAGTATTACACAATTTATTTACTCATGGTTTTATCAAAGAGCATTTGGGGGTCTTTCTAAGTTTTGTGGTTATGAACAGTGTTCTTAACCATATCTCCTGGTGTACTTGTTGAGAAGTTGTTTAGAATTGTGCTTAGGTCTTAATATAAGTGTTTAACTATAATAAGATATTACCAGATTGTTTTCCAAAGTCAATACATCAATGTTGCATTCTTATTCTCCATATGGTCTTCAACATTTGGCATTACCATTTTTTGACAATTGAAGTTAGTTATTACAAGCTCTTGTGGTCTTTTACTTCCTGTGATATATTGTTTGTTCTTGTGGTGTTACCGTTTGGATATGTAATGTCTCCTACCAGTTTTTATGTTAAGGACCTGGTTGCCAGTTGGTGGGCTTTGGAGAAGTGATTGACTTCTGAGAGTTCTGACCTAATCAATAGATAATCCCTTGATGAATCCATAATATGACAATATTGTTGAAAGGTGTATATATGATGGTTATAGTTTATCCTCTTGCATGCCCTTCTGTTTCCTGGATGTCAAAATAAACTCCTCTTCTATTTCTTCTCCATGTTAATGGATTGAAAACTCTGAAATCATGAACTGAAATAAACAACTTCTCCATCAATTATTTTCTCTAGAAATGTCTTCATAAACATAACTAGTGTGTACTTTCCTAATCTTCTAGGCACTTCTCAATCTAATCAAGCTGACAATTAAGATTAATCACCCCACGAAGTTTTATTGGGAAAAATGGCTAAGAAAGCCCAGACCTGGTAAAGATCTTAAAGACTGCTTCTAAAAACATGGGAAAGAGAAGGGCAGAAGGTCATAAAATGTTTTACAAATACATCTTACCCATATCTACTTTCCAGACTCAGACTCATTGCATCTTCTTAAAGACGCAGCTGACCCAAGGGTAATCATTTTTAAGTGTGTCCTGAGCCCTTTAGGGAAAATGTAGTACAGACTCACCATGCCCCTGTTACCAGATCCTGTAGAGATATTATACAAGCATGGTGGCCCCCTCTCAGAAAAGTATAAGGACCTCATGTGAGATTGCGTTTTCTTCTAGGATATGGCATTGGTCTTCCTCCCAACTCTCCACTGACGTCTAATATATCTGAGCTCATCAGTCAATACAAGTCCCACGGGTTTATGGATGTGCTACATGACAAGTGGTACAAGGTGGTTCCCTGCGGGAAAAGAAGCTTTGCCGTCACTGAGGTATGGCAAGAATGCTGCTGATGCTGATGCTTTGTATAGCTTTCCTTTGAGAACTATAAGGACTTCAAGTTAGTTGTGCCTCCTGATCAATAATGTGCCAGGATACTCCATGATATGTAGAGCACCTGGGTTTGCTTAAAAACTGTCCATTCCTACAGTAATGTTCAATAAGACATATTTGTTTTCTATTTAAGTGTGATTTTATTCCAAGGGCTAAAAATAAAAATTCTACTTCTGTTCCACAAACTATCCTTTAAAAAATCTAAATATAGAAGAAATATTTCTAATGGTAGCAGGAATATCTGGGACTAATATGAATAGTGTTTTCTTTAACCATGAACTGCTGGATCTGATGTAGATTCCGCAACGTCCCTTGAAATCTAACTCAGAATATTGCTAAGTCCCCAGTGGTGAATGTTGAGTAATAAGACCTTTATTGGTTTAAAAATCTAGACACACCTTAACTAATAATTGTCAGATTATAGTGTGATAATTTTTCAAAACTGAAAACAACCAATACATTTTTTTATAGTTAAGGAACTAATAGCAAGAGCTACTATGTGACTGGGCGAAGGCACACAAATAGTCAAAATTTCTTCTTTCTGTTGAAATGCTGTGTCTTTATAGTATAATTAAAAAGAAGTTTGCAAAATAAGGCACAATCTGGGTGATTAAAATAGAGACTGAAAACTGTAACCAGTGCCACAGTCCAAATACTCTAAAGTGAAGAGACAAATAAACAAGTCCAAGGCCATTCTGACGTTAAAGAGAGAAGAAAACACAGCTCAAGCCAACAATTGTTCAAAAAGCCTCTATTTAGCAATAATTCCCAACAGAGTGCATCTCTGCCTTCCTGTATGACATCTGCTCTTGAATGCCCTGCAGGCATCTCAAATTTCACTTGTCACAACCTGAGCCTTAATGCTCCCTCTTAACTCTGCTTCTCCTCCTGGGCTTTGCATCTTGGTGGTGGTAGGCCTGTGCGCCTAGTCATTCATTCCCGATATTGGCATGGATGCTTCCAACTGCTCATGTCCACCTTTTCCATCTAGCAACAAGCCATAGCTCCGATAAAAGAGCTCTCAAATACGCCCATCTCTTGACAGCTCTGGTGCCATCACTCTGCCCGTGCTGCCAGCCCTTACCTCTCTCACTAAAGATGCCTGCTAGCGGGCTTGCTTTGCACCTTCTCCCTTCAGTTGTCTTCCACACAGCAATTCATTCTTCTGCTTGACAGCCATGCTCTCTGGAACAAAAATCTGAAATGCTGGCATGCCCTGCGGTGCCTGCCCTTGCTCTCTTCCCAGCCTTTCCTCATACCATTTTCTGGTTCATCATGGCTGTGCCACAATGTTCATTTTTAAAGAAGATAAATCCATGGCTTCCCTGACTTGGATTCCCTAAACCTGCTGTTGCCTCTCCCCCCCAAATGTTTTTCCCCACTGACATTTGCTCAGCTAATGCCTTCATATTACAAGATCCCAGCTAAGGGATTTCAGATGTACTTCAATGATAGGGTACCTGCCTAGCATGTTCAAGGCCTTTGGTTTTATCCCAATGTTACAAAAAAATAAACAGAAGAGCTAACCCACAGCTCTAACAACTCACAGAGAATAAACCCACAGCTAGCATCTCTCTTTTCCAACGGAGACTGACAAATATAAATCATACCTCCCTTTATTATCTTGTGTATCTCATATCATTTAATAGAGTTCAATCATTACTACGACTGCTTTAAATAAATATTCTGCTTTAAACATAATTATAATAAGAGTATTTCTAATGCATCTCTTCATTAAACTGAAGATCTCTAAGGACAAAGAATGTCTTATATTTTCAGTGCCTTCAAATAAAGTAGATACTTTATTTGGGGTCAAGTAAATAAACCATAGAAGCTAAATTAGCATACCTGAAAGAGAAATAAGGGTCAGTAAGAACTCATAGAGAATATGGCAGCATGCACAGGACTCGCACAGGTTCGAGCCAGACGGGGTCCCAGTGCTGAGAGTGGTGAACAGATACAAGCTCTCATCCTTAACCAAAAAGTTATCTCCAATCGATAACAGCTTTCAAAGAAAAAATATTTCTCTCCAAGTATTTTTTCCACTGGGTATATAAACCACACTTAAGGATAGGTCCCATGTGCAACATTAGATGATGGTGATGAGAGAGAGAGAGAGAGAGAGAGAGAGAGAGAGAGAGAGAGAGAGAGAGCTCAATAATATTTCTGTAGACGTAGACACTGTCTCATAATGCTTTGTTTGGGTACTTTTTATCTTACTGGTCTTTTGCTTGTGTGTTATAGTTTCCACAAACCCCACACCTATGATCTTTTCTGGGAGCCATGATGAAAATAAATACAAGTTGAACTAAAGTCAAACATAAGAGTACATACCTGTAACACAGAGGTGGGGATACTGAGGCAAGAAGCAAGTTCAAGACCAGTTTAGGCTATATAGCAAGACTTTGCCTAGGGTCAGAGGATAGAAGAGGTGACAGCATTGGAAAACTTTCTAATCAGAAAAAGAAAGTCTGACTTTAAAATTTTAAAATAATTCTTCTTTTCAAAACTGACAGTATCAGAGTTAACGGTGTTTTTGAGATGAAAACCTATCTCTTGTCTGGGTAATTGATGGCATTTTATCTCTATTAGTGATTATTAATGTTGCTTTTCCCGAAGGAAATAAGCCTGGGCTTATATCAGGCAGAGAGTTCAGCCAAGAAAGAAAGAAAGTCAGTTGCTTACGTTGAGCTAAATAACAATCACTTTGAGTTCTCTGCAGTGTCTGTCGACGACTTAAATCAAAATCTCCAGATGATTAAAATTTGACAGGAAGGCATTAGCCACAAGGAAACTCTCAGCCATATTCTCCAGCTAGCATTACTGAATAAATATCACATCCTGGCCACATGTACACATGCCATTTCAGAGGGTCATCAGACAAACCAAGCCTCTTGCTACACATGGCTTTGCGGACTTAGAACCTAGCCCCACTTGAGTACAGTTTTGAAGACTGAGTCAGATAAGTACTCAAAAATCCCCTGCCAAATGTGTTCTGCTGTGAATGTACCTAGCACAAAGCGTGATGTATCTGAAACTATGTATCTCTGGGCTTGAATGGCGATTCTGTCAAAAAGAGATGGTTAACTACTCTTGCTTCTCTGTCTGGGAAAGGGTGTGATAAAATGTGCCATTTCTTCCTTAAGAAAAAAAAATCATTTGTGGAAGCATCTAGCAAAAAACCTGGTACAGTAACTAGTAAAGAACAGAAATACTATTTCGTCTCCCTCTTGTCAGAGGGAGCATCCGACTATTCATAGGAAAACATACAGAGAGACCTACAACTAAATTTCTTCATGGTTTGTTGCTAAAAATTGAATCTGCCTGTGTCTAAAACAATGACTGGTGAGGTTATGTGATCACCATAATGGATTAGGCCAATAAGAAATCTGGGACCAGTTACAATGCAAACTACCTTATGGAACATAGAGAAAGGTGAAGTGTGGTTAAGGGCCTGCTTCTTTGTTCCTGACTGCTCAGCCCCAAAATAACAACACAGAAACTGAATCATTGCTTGGCCCATTAGCTCTAGCTTCTTGGCTAACTCTTACATCTGAATTTAACCCATTTCTAGTAATCTGTGTATCGCCACGTGGCTGTGGCTTACCAGGTAAAGTTCTGGCGTCTGTCTCCAGTGGGGCTACATGGCTTCCTTTGACTTGGCCTTCTTTCTACCAGCATACAGTTTAGTTTTCCCTGCCTAGCTAAGTTCTGCCTTGCTATAGGTCCAAAGCAATTTCTTCATTAATCAATGGTAATCACAGTATACAGAGGGGAATCCCACATCAGTGAAGACCTGAACAAAGGGTTACCTTGAGACAGAGGAGGCAACAGAATGAATATACAATAGCCAACAGACTCCTCTGCACACATACTGGAGATTCTGGAAAGTTACCATCTACACTATGAAATATTTGGATTTTTCCATCTGTACAGGATCTGCCAAAATGACCCCAGTATCACTTAAAATCTTCCTGAAATACAAATGTCCAGTATTCTGTATGGTATAAGTAGTAGAAAGCATCATCTGTAGAGGCATCCAAGATTTAAACCCCAGTTCTACCAGCTGTGAAATACAGGATCTGATCCTTCACCACTCTGAGCCTCCTCTTCTGCAAACACATAGATTATAGTAAAACCAAGTCAATTGAGGCCTCTAAATTCTGAGCAGAGGTTAGAGAGAGGGCTCTGGAGTTAATATTGCTTGCTACTTTTCCAGAGGACCTGGGCTCAGTTCCTAGTACTGATGGGGTGTATTCAACTAGTAAGCTAGAATTAACCAGACCAGCTCAATACAACAAATATAGTTTAATAATTGAAAACAGGGAAACTCACACGTCCGGGGTCCGGCAAGCAAGCGCACCTGGATCCCAGGTTTTCTTCCCTGGCCCCAGGTGGCCACACCCTAGCCAAATGTGATTGGCTGAGCTTCCCCATCATAGTACCCACATGCTGTCTTATAACCAAACCATCTAACTCCAATCCCAGGGAATCTGATGCTCTCTTCTGACCTCCAAAGACAGCAGATATACATGTAATGTAATGTAATGTAATACACAGATATATGTGCAAGTAAACACTCAAATACATAAGGCAAATATATCTAAAAAGAAAATGAAAATACTAAGAGTATTATCCAGACATAATAATAAAGGTTATGAGTTTTTACCATAAAGTGTTCCATGAATATAGAGATTTATCAGGATTTTCAAATGAAGTCAAAGTAATAGTATATAAGAATACAGACTTCAAAAATAAGAATAAACATCTACACATAAATAGATGTAAAATACACCAACATTTCAACAAAAATATTTTAATTTTTTTCTATACTTCTTTGTTTACTTTGTTGCGTGCATGAGTTTGCATGTGTGGACCCTCATCATGCATGGCAAGGTGTGTGTGTAGAGGTCAAAGAACAACTTGCTAGGCCTGTTCTCTTGTTCCACCATACGGGTTCCAGTGATAGAACAGGTAGTCAGGCTTGACAACAGCACTTTTTACCTCTTGAGTCATCTCAACATCCCTTAATCAAGACTCTTAACAAACCAGATTGGGAGAGAGATCTTTAGAAATCTTTGGTGTAGTCAGCTGGATGTGTTGGCGTAGAGGCCATTCTCAGATCAAATTGTGTTTGTTAAGGCATCCTGGGCTCGCTTCCCAGATTGACTGAATTTGGAAAGTAGAAGGAAGTAGAAATAAAAAGAATGGAAAAAAGATGTGCCCTTAACTGGGCCTACAGACACAGAAGAGAAAGGTAATTCTGGTAACATCAGTATTTAGAGAGAAAAGGCAATGTCCATAAACATGCATAGAATTATCATTCCTTCTAAGGCAGTGGTTCTCAAGCTTTCTAATACCACAACCCTTTAATACAGTTTCTCATATTGTGGTGAACTCCAAACCATAAAATATATTTTCCTTAATACTTCATAACTGCAATTTTGCTACTGTTATGAAGTGTAATTATCTGACATGCAGGATGTCTGATAATGCGACCCCTGTGAAAGGATCGTTGACCTCCAAAGAGTTTGTGACCCACAGGTTGAGAACCACAGTTCTAAGCGATGATGAAATACTATGAAATATCCTTGTTTATGCAATTACAAACAATACTATAAGATTTTCACCGTATGCATTTAAATGGCGATGCATTCCACCCTTGGGCACAGACTGGCATATTTGTCTTGAAGAACCTGAAACAGGACCTTACAATCACCCTCACAAAGCCTAGAGATCCTGTGTAAGCACAGCAAGCAGTCCTGTGTTCATTGGCTACACTGGATCTCCTCTGTAAAGGCTCCCTGTTTTCTTTATTCATTATACCTATACACAGTTCTCCACCTTTAGTATTGGCTGTTCTCCTCTGTTTTGTAATGCTTTCCCAGAAAACAAAATTCCTCAGAAGCAAAGTGGCTATTAGTACTTCTCCTACCCATTCTTTTCATCAAATGCCCCACACTACAACAGTGGGCTTGTGCAGAGAAACAAGGATCTTAGGAAAGTCATTTCGTCCAGATCCTTAAGCTTCATCTCACTTTGGTTCCTATGAGTCATAAATGAAAGGGTGGTTTAATGCACAGGGCCTCTCCCTCTCCCTTCTCCCCCCACCATCACAGGAGAGGGGCAAAGGACACAACATCACAGAAGTAGGCATGCTTTTGACTGCTCCTCTCCAGAAGGTGCTCTTGACCTTGGAAGAAAACATTCCTCATTTTGTTTCTGACCTCACACTCTACTGTTCCAAGTATTGTCCCACTCAGTGTCTGTTCCCATAGAGCAATTAAACACCCTCTCTCAATCTGAAAAATGTCTGAGTTTGGACAATGATTTATGTGCTCACCTGGTACGAAATCATGAAAGACACTTTCGCTCCCCCATTTCTGGCAGTTAACTATTCTCACTTGGCCTCAAGTGGGAACCTTGATCTAGTCACCTCCCATCTCTTCACAAATCAGAAGTCGTTGAGCTACAGTTCCTCTGGAAGATAAATTCATTTAAAAAAATCCAAGGTTTTATCTGCTCCCTAGAGTCACCCAGGATATTGTAAGTCTGGCTCTGCAGAGCAGACTCTGCCAGCTTCCCGAGAGGAATTTGAAATTGACCTCAGACGTGTCCCCACAGTCCTCATAGCCCAGCTGTGTCCTACCACAGCCGACTCGCGGCTGATCAGTTCTGCTGGGGAAACATATGGCAGGGTATAAATTCCCTTCATCTTCCTTTGACTCAGCAGAAAAATCCAATGCCATTTTTTTAAGTCCCAGAGTGAATTTAAGAACTCCGCAGCAACAGTCCTTTGAAACCTGTTTTGACGAACCAGGGAAGGGAGGCAGCTGATTACAGTTTAACAAGTTGCCCAAATTCAAATGTGTCAAGGCGTTACTCAAATGGATGACAAGGCCTCTCTTTGCAAGTGTCCTTGAAACAATGTTTTGAATAATTGCACCTTTTAACTAAAAGAGGCTGAAAGGAAGAGGAAATCATGGTCTTGGAAGAGAGCAGAAAGCATCCTCATAGACAGAGGGGAGTTTTAAGATTAAAAACTCCTTGAGATCATGTTGTTTGAAGAAGTCAGCACAACTCCAAGACTGGATAAAGAGATGCCACCATTACCACCCTCAGGCTGTAGGGAGAAAATGGGGAGAGCCATTCTCAGAACCAAGGCAAGTAATTGGATTGGGTTTTCTCAGAAATTGGCCATTTGCTTCGTGGCATTTGATATAAATTTGGTGGAGAGCTTGCCAACATGCCCAAATCCCTAGGTTCAGTCACAAGTACCACAAAGAAGGAAAAGAGGGAGGAGATGCTCATTTAGTTAGGGCTTAGCCACCCCCTTAGCCTCACTGTAAGAGAGCTAAGGAACAAATACCCTTTCTCCATCTCTCCCACTCTCAGATCTTTTACCTCTGTCTTGGGGTAAATAGCCTATCTATGTGGTCACTTGAAGTCAACTCCAGGACACAAAGAAGGATGAAGAAAAATATAAATAAATTTGGAAAGGAAAAGGTCATCTAGCACATCCCTTTGTGGTAGAAATGAAAGGGATGGGGCAGTGAAGCATCCCTGGCCTGGCCTGGCCTTCTGAGCTCTGCTGCATAGACATTAGAAGGTCCAGCCTGTTGGGTAAAAGATGCAGCCATCCTTAGTCAGTATGGAGAGAGAAGTAGAAGCTGAGTTCACTGGAGATCACCCTGGTTCTACTACCACAGTAAGGAGGCAGCTCCAAATGCTTGGGGAATCTACTTGATCTATCCGAAGCTTCAGGCTGATGACTATCTTGTTGATACAAGGGCTTTCAGATTGAATATAAGGGTTGCTACTGAGGACTAAAGAAAAAAGCAGATAGTAATCAAGAGGTTCAGTGTTGTAGAGACAGTTCTATCCTGGGATTGGGGAAAATAAGTATATTTAAAAACATTACAAAAGTAAATCATTAAGTTTCTCAGTGTATCTTTTTTAAGTCATTTATTTTTCCTTTATTACTTAAATTGTTTCTATATGATGTATTTTGATCATGATTTCACTACCCCCACTTTCTCCCAGCTCTTCCCCACTACCTGCCTCTCCAACTTCCTGTTATCCAGCAAAATTTTCATCTGGGATCTCTACCTATTCCTGAATTGGCCTCTTCCCAACCACTAGCCCTAACCTAGCTTTCCATCATCTCATCAGCTTGGCCTTCCCAAACCTTAAACACTGTCCCCCATGGCGTGGGTCTTCAAGGCAGGGATGAAGTGAGAGTCTGTCAAGCTCACTGTGAGGCAATTTTAAAAGCTGAAGTTTAAATGGCTCGTTCCTTAGGAGCACCGTATGGGTAGGTACAGAAGTAAAAAATGACCATGGTGGTGAAATAGCCACATCAAAAAAGGCACAGCAAGATGTCACAAATGCAAATTATCTACCTCTCTGAGTGGCTTCCCTTTGAAAATGGAGATGCCATTTTTGTGTTCATGGCTTGGAAGAAGGAGACAGAATACATGAGCTTCTTGACCTGTGGGTGCTGAAGATGGATGGCCCTTTTCAGATTTGTCTGGGTTGTGCCGTGAGGCAATTGTGTGACCTCTGCAGATCAGTTCACTTCTCCGCACAGGTTCCTTGTCTTAAATAAAAGATCTATGTAGCATAGCCAGCAAAGAAAGCAGGGGTTTCCAATGAGAACTGTTGGAGGAATCCTGACCTAGCCAGCTGAAGATTGGGGAACACGGAACACAGAGAGGATACTGAGGTATCTAGCCTAAAGTCTGCCCTTACTATCATGAGCCAGACTGACTCCCCAAAGCCACCAAATTATGCACCCGTTTATGCTAACAACTGCTCAAATATTAGTATTTGCTCACTGAGAGAAACAAAATTAAGGGCTAGTTTTCCCGTAGTAGATTCATTGTTCTTCTGTCAGTTTTTAGAGAGAGAAAAGAGAAGAGTTAGTCAATGCTGTGGTTAGAATGCTATGTTTCCTGACGGACTCTAGAGTTTGTACACTGAGTCTCCAGCCAGGGGTACTATTTTGGAAAGTTGTAAAACCTTGAAGAGGTGAACTCTTTCTGGAAGAAGGAAGCTCCTAGGAATAGGCCTTGGGGATGTTGTGCTGTGGCCCCAATTCCGATCTGCCTCTACTTCCCAACCACACATGCAATGGGAACAGTTGTCTCTGTCCCCTGCCTTCACACCTTCTCCACCATAACAGACTATATCCCTCCAACTGAGGCCAAACAAACCCTTTCTGCATTAAGTTGCTTCAGGTGCTTGATGATAACCTTCTCCACCATAACAGACTATATCCCTCCAACTGAGGCCAAACAAACCCTTTCTGCACTAAGTTGCTTCAGGTACTTGATGATAACAGTGAGAAAAGGAACCAGTACAGCCAACCATACTATGGAAGCCAAAGGGGATCCCACAAATCCCATCTAGAAGCTTCCATGCCAGCTTCCCATCAGTTAATCTTTAATACATTAACAACCCGAAAGCGGTGGTTAAGACAGTGGCAGGGGGTAGATTTCAGAGCAGCATTTTCTGCTCTTGACAGGGAGGGCACATCTCAGTACCGCTCTGCCCTCCTCATCTCTACTTCCTCCCATTTCAATTTTAAATATCTGTCTGCTGTTCAGCCTGCTGGAAGCTATAGTGAGGCAGAGAGTTAATGACTGTAGGTTGCTTTAAACTGAAAACTCGTGCATGTAGGAAGCCACCTTGAAAGCTGAGTATGTCCCTTGGAATAGCCTAAGTAATCAAGTTTAACATTTAAGCCAAGCATAAAGTTGGGTGGAACCTATCCAGGTAGCACTTTCTGGAATCCCAAAGAAGCTCAAAGCTATACCTGTGCCCTTTCATATGTGATGCTAATAGAGCATGAAGAAAGCAATCTAAGAAAGCCTCACTCCATAGAGGTGGCTTCCAGAACAACCCAGACATTCACTCATGCATCCATAAGTCCATCTTTCCATCAGAACACACGTGTTGAACCCATGTGTGCCGGGTTCTGTGGATGCAGCCAGTATAGAAATGAATATAGAGCTCACAGGCAAGGTGACAGAGAGAAGGGGGGAGAGAGCGAGAGACCATGAACAAATTCCCTGTTCTGCATGACCACAGAGGCAGAGAAAGACAAGTGGAAACAGTGACAAAAGCAAGGTCATGACTCACAGACCAAGAAAGAATCAAAGCTTTCTCAAAGGTGTCTCAAAGGAGGTGATACCTACAGAGATTTAAAAAAAAAAACTACCCAGGCGAGATGGAAGTGAGACATTGAAGGCAATGAAATGATAAGTGAAGTGCTGCAAAGTATACCTGCCCCTGAAAACACTTCCCAATTGTGCATGCCTCAGGGATTCTAAAATTGCAGGGGCATTCTTTCCCCCATCCATGTGGTAGATACGCACAGCTAAACTCACAAGCCAATCGTAGGCCTTTAATTTTTCCTATATTCTGCTTGTGGAATCCCTATCACCTCCTCAAGGCAGGAACATTGTTCTAGGCTTCATATATGACACAGTCTGGTCCAACAAAGAATTTAGTTCTAAAAGAGACAGCAACATGGACTCACAGCTCACCAATGTATGCTTATGTAAGCCAGACACCTTCTAAAATTTCAGACTTAGAAACCATCAAGATTGTTCAAGGGGTAGCAGCATTTGCTGTTGGATAAACTGAGGGTTTGGGGTGCCAGGTATATAAACTAAAGACATGACTGCTCTAAGGTATGTTGAGGGGGGAGGTTTTGATTGTAGGCATGCAGGAGAGTATAGCCAGAGCCATCTGAAAGAGTCCCGAGCAGAGAGAGAAAACAATACACGGAACATGGCAGTAAACGAAACTGGGCCTTGAGAGGAGAAATAGTATTGGGAGGGTGTGGTAGGAAGAAGGGAGGGAGAAAAAAGGAGACAACCAAGAGAGAGAAATATGGGGAGGCAAGAAAGAGGGGTCCAAGAGAGGAAAACAAAACAGAGCACATGGTTGAAATGACAGGGTTCTATGGGATTGAGAAACTGGGGGAGGGAAGGAAGCCCATGAGCTGGAGAGGTTTAAGGTTGGGGCTGAGAAGAGCTAAGAAGAGCACTGGCAGTTGTGAAACTGGGGAAGCCTGGAAGCCAGCATGCACTTCGGTATGCTAATCAGAATCGCAGGAAGCCATTTGTCCCTAGTTCACTTTGGACCTGACAGCTGCCAAGCCTGATGACCTGAGTTCCCTGTCTGGACCCTCTGGTGAAGGGAGAGAACAGACTAATGGGTTGTCCTGTGACCTCCACATGTATGCTCTGGCATGAGTGCATCCCACATACATACCCACAGAGATATAAATAAGTACAGTAGATTCCATAAATGATTAAAACTTCAGATCTTACCCTTCAAAGCCAAGGATACGATAAGGCCTGCCTCAAATTGTGAAGTCCATTTAACGAAGCTGTCAGTGAAAATGTCTGGAAAACGAGGGTTCTTTCTCTTTCCCTAAATCAGATCTATGTCCAAGCCAAGCACAGTGGCACAGGCCTATAATCCCAGCAATCAGGAACCGAGTCAGGGGCATCATGAGATTGAAGCCAGTCTAGGCTACACAGAAAGAACCCGTCTACAAGAAAGAAAGAAAGAGA
>LOJH01005216.1:0-27712 GCA_001685095.1 Ellobius talpinus | reverse complement strand
ACAGATATCTATACAGAACATTTCATCCAAACACACACACACACACACACACACCCCCATCTTCTCAGCACCACATGGAACTTCTCCAAAACTGACCATATACTAGGCCATAAAGCAAGTCTCAACAGATACAAAAAAATTCAAATAATCTCCTTATCAGACCCCCATGAATTAAAACTGGATTTCAACAATAACAGAAAGCCTGCAGACTCGTGGAAACTGAATAACACTCTACTGAGTTACCACTGGGACAAGGAAGAAATAAAGCTAAAGACTTCCTAGACTTCAATGAAAATGAACATACAACATACCCAAACTTATAGGACACAATGAAAGGGGTGCTAAGAGAGAAAAGTTCATAGCACTAAGTACCTTCATGAAGAATTTGGAGAGATCTCATAAAAGCGACTTAGCAGCACACCTGAAAGCTCTAGAACAGAAAAGAAGCAGATACACCTAAGAGGAGCAGACAACAGGAAATAAACTGAGGACTGAAATCAATAAACAGAAACTCTATAATACAAAGTTAATACAAAGAATTCTCTATAATACAAAGAATCAATGAAACAAAGTGTTGGTTCTTCGAGAAATTTCAAAAAGATAAACCCATATCCAAACTAACTAAAAGGGAGAGAGAGAATATCCAAATCAACAAAATCAGAAATGAAAAGAAAGATATAACAGAATCAAAGGAAATCCAGAGAATCATTAGGTCATGAAAAACTGTACTCCACAAAATTGGAAAATGTAAAAGAAATGGACAATTTTCTTGATTGATACCACTTGACAAAATTAAATCAAGATCAGATAAACAGTTTAAATAGACCTAAGAAAATAAAAGTCTCCCAATCAAAAAAAAAGCTCAGGGCCAGATGGTTTAAGTGCAGAATTCTAAGAGATTTTCAAAGAAGAAGTAATACCAATACTCCTCAAACTATTCTACAAAATAGAAACAGAAGGAACACTGCAAAATTCAATTTATGAGGTCACAGTCACCCTGATAGCCAAACCACACAAAGAACAACATAGAAAGAGAATTACAGATCAATTTCCCTTATGGACACAGGTGGAAAAGTACTCGAGAAAATACTGGCAATGTGAATCCAAGAACACATTAAAAAGATCATCCACCATGACCAAGTAGACTTCATCACAGAGACATAGGGATGGTTCAACATACAAAAATCTATCAATGTAATCCACCACATTAACAAAGCAAAAGGAACTAGTTCTCTCCTTCTACCATATGAGTTCCGGGAATCAAACTCAGCTGATCAGACTTGGCTACAAGCAAGCGCCTTTAACCAATGAGCATTCTCACCAGCCTAAAAATTTCAGTTAAAAAGTTTAGGGGACAATACAATGGCTCAGAAAGTAAAGGTGTTTTTTACATAAGCCTAGCAATTTGAGTTTGATCCCCAGCAGCTACACAAAGGGGAAAGGAGAATTATCAATTCCAAAAGTTGCCCTCTAACCATCACACACACTCTGTGACACATACTCAACCCACATACATCATTTTTAAAAATCTATTTAGTAATTAATTAATCTATGTATCCTTTTTTTAAGTCTGTTTTTTAAAAGCTGTTGCAGGTATGCATGTGGGGAGATGTGATCACATGTGTGTTCATCCGTGGGACTGCAGGTACTTGTGTATACAAGCGGTAAATGTCAAATATCTTCCTCATTACTGTGTATCTTATTTTTTTAAACAGGTTGTCTAACTAAACATTGCCCGCAAACACCAAGAATTTGCCCATCTTTGCATCCTCAGTACTGGGATTACAGATATGTCCTTCCATGCTCAGCTTTTTACAAAGGTGCTGGGAATCTAAACTCAGGTTCTCATGCTTGTGCCGCAAGCAATTAATTTATCAACTGATCTATATTATCCCAGCACGAACATTTTCTTTTCTGATGTTTTAAATTAATAATTTCATTATGGTTCTGGTTGTATTTTGCTCCAAATGATCTTCACTTTTCTACAATTACACAAACCTCCATCAAGATATTCTTGTGGAGGTTTCCTAAGAGGCAGCATTCCAAATATGATTTATAGTAAACACATTTCTAATAGCAATAAGGACACAAGAAAGTATGATGATAATTCTCAGCATAAAGATAGATAGGCAGGCTTAGCCTAATTTAACATTATAGAGGGTACATATGCACTGAAATATTACATCACTAATAGGGATAATTTGTAAGGAATGAATGAATGCATTTGTGCCTTCATCCTGTGCTGAATACCTTTCTATACATAGGCTACTTCTAAAACCCATTCTATTCAATTGAGAAGAAACGAGTTTTGAGATCTACTAGGTTTAGAGCTAGGAAATTACTTCATTAATACCCCAAAACTTATTTTAGCTATTCTTATAGAGATTAAGTATTTCCCTCTTAAATGTCAAGAAATTAACTTTAATAATTCAACTCTTGCTTAATTATGCTGCACAATCAAAGCGAGAGCTGACAGCTTAACCCAGTGCTGAAATGTTACCATTTCCACTTCTGCTCCTCTTCCTTTTTTGGCTTCTTTTTCTTGTTATCTGACTCAGCAACTTTTTTATCTTTATCTTTATTCTTGGGTTTTTTCAATTTGCCATCCTACAAAGAAAGAGAAAGCACTTAAGTCAGGACTAATTACACACCAGGAGGCTGTTTTGGTGAGCTACCGAAAAGAAAAATTATAAACAAAAACTGCTGGAACCGGCTGGTGGTGTTGGTTTGAACCCAGCACTCACTTGAGAGGCAGAGGCAGATGGATTTGCGTCTTAAACTAGCCTGGTCTACAGAGTGAATTCTAGGACAATCAGAGCTACAGAGAAAAACCTGTTTCAGGAAAAAAAAAATCCTGGAACTAAAAGACCTTATATCTAACCCCCCATCACCACAGCTAAAAATTTACTGATAACTTACAATGGAGTCAGTTGATAACTTACAATTGAGTCAGTATTTCCCCTAATCCCTCTGACAAATGATTACCCAGGACTATCAAATGACCTAAGCCTAGCAAACTACTCCAACAGTAATCCCAGGGTAATTTCCAAATTTACTTTAAAAATCTACTCATCTTGAATCTCTTCAAATCTAACGAAGTATAGAAAAGCTATGCAAGATTCTTTCTGAAAGGGAATTCTATGACACGGTTGCTGCTGCTTAGACACACAAACACAAGAGTGCTCTCAACTGTGAACTGCTCCGAGTGGCACAATAAAAGAACATCATCAGGCATGGAGGTTATCAGTTATCTGTAGTAGTAGTGGTAGTACATCAGTTACCAGTAATAGTAGTTATCAGTTAAAATTACTCTGTGTATGAGCAGCAGTAACTGAGTTACAAGAAGAGTTCAAGGTCAGCCTAGGACACAGAAAGAGAGACTCCATCTCAAACACAAAATGTGCTGGGGGGGCAGGAGGTGGGGATAGCATACACCTTTAATCTTAATATTTGGGAGACAGAGGTGGAGGGATCTTTCTGAGTTTGAGACCAACTGTGTGTGCATGCTCTTGAGTGTATGTATGTATGCATGAGAGTGTCAAGCAATTAAAAAAAAAGAAGCTTCAAACCTAAGAGTAATATTCACCATTAAAGACAAATCTAAAAACAAGTACACATCACAACTAAGGTATGACATGCAACAGATATACTCAGCAGAATCTGATTTCTTCTAAGTTTGATCTACATTTTTAACATCATCTAAGACTTTACTTGGTAAGTTTTATATAGCAGTCAAAGATGATTATAGGATGGCCCAGCTAGAAACAATTTGGTTTGTTCTCTCCCAATCATAATCGAGGTAGTTCTGAAATCGGTTTGCTATTAAGGTTATGTAGCTGTTGCTGAGCATGAGACCATAAGTTTACCTTAAAAACCAAACAACAAAAAATCAAAACAAACAAACAAACAAATACAGAACGACTAACGGATATGGCTAGAGAGCATTCTATAACTCCATAAAATGATATCAATCAAAGAAGGGATAAACTTAGGTCTCTAAGCAGATGATTTTTGAAGACAAAAACACAATGCTATAGTATTACACTGTAAATAGGTATGAGGAATACAAGTGTGTAGAAGTAGGAGGACAGCATCAAAACATCCCATCAGTGGGGAATGGTAGCTCATGTCTAAAAATTCCTGTAGTCAAGAGGCTGAGGTAGGAAGACTGCCAGGAATTCAAGACCAGTCTGGGTCTTGGAGTAAGACTCCATTTTAAAAATACACAATAGGCTGGGGCTATAGCATACAATTTTAATCTCAGTATTCAGGACACAAGAGGCAGAGGGATCTTTGAGTTTGAGGTCAACCTGATCTACACAGGAAGTTCCAGAACAGCCAGAAATACCAAGTAAGACCCTGTCTCAAAAGCACAAACAAAAATAGGGGCTGGAGAGGTAGCTCAGCATTTAAGAACACTGGCAGAGGATACTGGATTTGGTTCACAGCACACATAATAGTTCACAATCATCTGAAACTCCAGTTCCAGGTATATGATGCCCTTTTCTAACCTTTGCAGGTACCCAACATACAGGTGGTACACAAACATACATGCAGGCAAACTCTCAATACACATAAAAATTTAAAATAAAAAAAGGAACAAAAAGGAGGGGGGAGATAGAGTGATAACTCAGATGGTAAAAGCACTTGCTGTTCTTGCCGAGGACTGGGTTTGGTTCCCATGACCTAAATGGTGGCTAACAACCATTTCCAATTCTAAGGGATCCGATGCCTCCTACTGTTTTCTGTGGGCACATGCATATGGTGAACATAAATATTCACAGGGCAGGGAACCCTGACTGCTCTTTGGACTGGAGGAGGAAGGGGAGAGGGAGAGGGGGAGGGAAATGGGAGGAGAGGAGGTGGAAATTTTTAATAATAATAAAAAGAAAAACACAGAAAATAAAAATGGATCTGTAATAATAAAAAAGTAAACAAAAATGCTTTAGTGTTTGCTTTGTCAGATTTTAATCTTGCCTTGCTTTGATCTTCCCTTGCTCTGTACCATTCCCATCTTGAAATGGTAATGTTTATTCTGCCCTGTATATTGAAAGTACATAATTTATATTTGATTTCATAGGAACTCAGAATTAGGAGATTGAAACTCAGAAGAGACTGGATTTTAAGTGTTGAGATAAACAGGACTATGAAGAGTCAATTTTGCAAAATGAGATAGTCATAAGCCCAAGAAAACAGATGAAATGGGAGAAGTTCTGTGCTTCTGTTAACAAACCAAGGGGTAAACTTGTGAGTTAGTCTTTACTGCTAAGTTGGCTAAAATCTAGGATCTAAGAAGATATACCATGTCATATCTGTGAGAAAATTTCCAGAAGGTTAACTGAGGGGAGAAGACCCATTTATTAACTGTGGGCAGCAGCATCCCAAGTACTGAAGACCCAGGATTAATCAACTGCTTCCTGGCTGTGAGTGTACATGACCAAACAACACTTCACTCTTATCGCCTAACAGAAAATATTTCCTCAAGCTTTATGCCAAAATAAACTTGACCTTAAGTCACAGCAACAGATTAATAAATATTTTTTAAAAATATTACCACACTAATAAGTAAAATGATCCTAATTTTATGTTATCATTTAAAAATAAATTTAAATGGAAAAAATACATCTGTACTTTCTTCTGGGAGAAGGTATTGGAGAACTACATTAATTCAGATGATATTCACTACTTAGGCTGAAACACAACACAGGATAGGGAAATGCTGTTCAGTTAAGATAGCCTCCTAACAGCTTTTAAACAGGCATGTATATGATTCCATCGGGAAACTACTGCCTACATTGTAGGTTTTCGAGAATGGAATTCTCTGATTGGCTCTGGCTGTCCTGGAACTCCCTATGTAGACCAGGCTGGCCTCAAACTCAGAGATCTGCCTGCCTCTGCCTTCCAAGCGCTGGAATTAAAGATAAGTGCCACCACTGCCCAGAACACTGTAGGTTTTCGGGCTTCAAACTGGGATAATTAATAACTAAGAGATATCAGAACAATCCCAGAAACAAATTAAAAATAAAAACTGAATGTCAATGAGGTTTAATGATTAATTCTGACATCTGGGGTCCCTGCCATAAGAGGACTGTGAATCAAAATTCAGTCTTTCAGTCTGTATTTTCCCACAGGGAGGGGAGTACTAACCAAAACAAAAATAAAGTCAAAAGTTTTCTTTTCCAAACGTTTAATAAAAGAGCCATTTTACAAAAAGGCAAAGCAATAGACTGCAAGAAGAACTTGACTTTTACTCTTCTTTAACCGGTTATCTGATTATCTAAATGAGAGTAGAGTGGCTGGCCACAGTAACAGCTACTCAACACTTCTCTCATTAACTAGAACTTCTGCTAAACAGATACTACGGATCTGAAAAACTACAACCTTCTAACTGCAGAACCTGATTATCTCTTTAGCTCACTATACCATGAATATTTTAAACATTTCACTGAAGACCTTTCTTCTTCTGAAGTGAAAGGACCATCACACTCTCACACATGAGGCAAGATAACATGACAGCTAGTGTGTTGGCTCTAGACTCACAATGTATGAGAACAAATCATGGATGTACAATTCAGTGGTACACAACCTCTAACAAACGATCAACCTCTCTAAACCTTAAGTTTACATATCCATCAGTAAGGATGGTGTTATAGTCATCTCTAGATCATTTTTATAGTCATCATCTAGAACATTTTTCTGCAAACCTGCAGATGGCATAAATTCAAGTATCAGTTAACAACGCAAGCTATGAATAGACAGAGTAGACTCAACGGTAGCTAAGGATAACCTAAAGATACTCTGGGGTCACTTCAAGATGTTGGCACACTCAGTACCACAGCCACAACTTGCCTGTACAACTTTTCTCCACTGTTACTACTACAACAAACCAATAAATAAATCCCCAAAACTCATTTGGCCTCAAGAGTTGTTTTAGGAACAATGAGATGGCTCAGAAGTTAAAGGCACTTGATGTCAAACCTGATAACCTGAGTTTGATTTCCAGGAGAACCAACTTCTCAAAGCTGTCCCTTGATTTCTACATGTGCAGCATGACATGCATAAACACACACAAAACAAAAAAAGAAAAGTTATGTTTTTAAGGTTGTTTTATTAAAACTTAAGCCTCAAAAACCTTTACTAACCTCTTCTTCTAATTTTCTTTTCTTCTCCTTCTTGATATCTTCTGTCTTAATTTTCTTAGGTTTATAATCAGCACTAGAAAGGGGAACACGAATATGCAGTTAATGCAACTATGACTAAAGAGTTCTCACCTACAGGATTAGACTCTCCCAACTCTTGAAGTGTCCATGGCAGATGTGACTGCTGTTATTCTTGACTGGGCATTCTATACTAACTGGAGCGGAACAAGTGAAGATCAGACAGGACTGGAGAGATGCTCAGCTGCTAAGAGCACTGGATGCTCTTGGAGAGGACCAAGGCTTAGTTCCGAGCACCCATATGGGACAGCTGTCTGTAATTCCAGTTTCAGAGGATCTAATACCTTCTTCTTTAGGCCTGTGGGTACCAGGAATGCATGTGATACACAAATGTTCAACTCATAGACAAAATAAATATGTATACACGTTGTGTGTGTGTGTATGTGTGTGTAACTAAAAGAAAGAAACAGATTAGAAAGCAATAGATATAACCCTATAAAGAGCTTCCTGATGCCTGATGTGGGATCTGGGAACCAAACTTGGATCCTCCAGAAAAACAAGCACTCACAACCACTAAGCCATTGCTGTAGTCAATATATTTGATTTTAAATTATTCGATGCATCTATCTGAGTGTTCATATTCATATGGAGGCCAATGGACACCCTCAGCTGTCCTCCTGAGGAACATTCTCCATCTCCCTTGAGACAAGGTTTTGTAGGGGTCTGGGGTTCACTAATTAAGCTAGACTAACTAGTCAGGGAGTCCCAGGAATTCTCCTGTCTCTGCCTTCCTGGTCCTAGGATTATAAGCATGTGCCACAACACCTGGAATTTATATGTGGGCTCTGAATCAAATTTAGATCCTCAAGCTCACAAGGTAAACACCAACTACAGCTCCAGGCATTCATAGAGTATATATAATAAGATACATGGACTCAAACTAATAAATAAAATGTATTATCACTGGGTGAATCTAGGTAAGAGCCTTAAATAAATAACAAGAGCAATTTTATTATCTCTGTACTGAAGGTTCCCTATGTATCAAATGGCATAGATCCTAGAAAAGAAGAAAAATTGGGGCCGAGTCTCAGGTAGCCCAAGCTGGCCTCAAATCACTATGTATTCAAGAATGATTGAGTTTCTAATCCTCTTGTCTCTACCTCCCAAATGCTGATATTATAGGCATGCACTACCAAATCCAGCTTAATATGGTGCTGGAATCAACCTATTGCTTTCTGTGTGGTAGGCAAGCACTCCATCAATTGAGCTACATCCCTAACCCAATTTTCTTAATTTACCTGTAGTGTAAAATTAATGATGAATTCTAAGTGACTAAATAATTTAAATATCCTTCATTAACTTTGTATTACTTGAAATTTCTATACTACATATGCCTATCATTTTAATATGAAAAAACATACGTTACACATAACTCCCATAAATTAATTTGCTTAGCAAACCCAATTCTCAAAAATTAGAGTCTATTACACAAAATGTCAATGAATGTAGTTTTTATTCATTAGAGATACACAAGTATCATTTAAAGATATTTTGGAAGTATCTCTCCTCTTCTAATTCATTTTTAACATTTTATAATATATATACACACCTATACATGTGCATGCATACACATACACTTGCAAGTAAAGGAAATACCACACACCAAAATTAACCAGACCCAAATCTCAATGAATGTCTATACTTAGAATAGGCATTCAGAATAGAAATTCTGGAGTTTCACATTCAATTTTACATTTCAGTACTGAATATACTTTATGCACTTATCCAGCACCAAAAAAAAAACAACCAACAAAAATCCTTGACAAATCAGAACTAGAAAAACAATTAGCTTTATACACTTTCATAACTAATTTCCATCACCTACATTTAGTCCTTTGTCATTAGCCTTTCCTATTCTCTTTCTTCGTGGTATAAAGTATTCACGTATACATTTGTGTTTACACACACACACACAAACACACACACACAGATCTCGAGAGTGGTTTTTCTTCTTTCTAAAATTATGTAACCATGCTTAATATTATACATATTAAATCCATCTATATTCCTGCATGAATTTTACTTCATTTTTCTTTAGAGATGAGTAGTATATATTCTATTATCCACACACATATGACATTTTCATTATCCATTCATCTATTGATAAAGAAGATTGATTCGATTTTTTTTTGCTACAGCATCCTTTCAAAACTGAAATTTCATCAAATGTTTCTCTTTAGTCAAACAGGAAGAAATACATACTCATCCTCGTCTCGAGGTCTCTTCAGTGGCTTTATATCCTCTTTTGGAGGAGCAAAATAGCTATCATCTTCGGGTTCATCTTTAATTCGTGGTGGACTAAAGAGAGAAAAAAACAAAACAAAACAGCTAGTTACTGATTCTAGTTACTAACATTATGTTAAATAACACAAAGTAGGTGCCTGGCTAGTTTTATGTCAACGTGACCCAAACTAAAGTCTTATCTGAAAGGAAGAAACCTCAATTGAGAAAATGCTTCTATAAGATCCAGCTGTAGGGCATTTTCTTAATTAATTACTGACTAATGTGCGATGGCCCAGCCCATTGTGGCTGGCTGGCAGTATTAGGCTCTTTAAGAAAGCACGTTGAGCAAGTCATATCGAGCAAGCCAGTAAGCAGCACCCTTCAATGGCCTCTGCATCAGCTCCTGCCTCCAGGTTCCTGCCCAGCTTAAGTTCCTGTCCTGACTTCCTTCAGTGATGAGCAGGCATAATTCAAATAAATCATTTCTTCTTCAAGTTGCATTTGGTCATGGTGTCTTATCAAAGCAATAGTAACCCTAATCAAGACTGTAGGCATACTTCATCTTACCAAGGAAAGGATAAAGTACACATGTATTTTCAACAATCACTTTTGTATTCCATTACAAGCTTATAAAAACCTTACTTAGGCAATAATACTGTCTTCATATTATAGATAAACAGATAAAGGACTTTACTCCAAATAAACATTTTCTTTTCTCACTACAGTTTAGCTGTCTTTTTCAGTAGGTCTCAGATCATCAGAGGAATAAATTTAAACTGTTTTCTTAACTTACATGAAGGATCAACTATGTATGTGATCCATGTCTCACAAACGACCCTAACTGTTTTAACAACCCAAAATTAAATAAAGCCTCTACATGGAAAGAAATAAAACCTACCTGCCTAAGCATGGTATGCTAAAATCATGCTGTGGCAATGGCATACATATTTTATTAAGTAGCACAGAAAAATGACTAGTCATACAATATTACAACAAAAAGCTAGGAATTAAATAAGTACCAGAATAAAGGAAAGTTATTCTCATTAAGTCAAATTTTCCACTGTTCCAACTTGCTGGTTAGGTTTGTTACTTCACACAAAACATGCCTAGAATCTTTTGCTATAAAACTCTGCCCTCCGAAAATAAAGACGACACAGATTTTAGGATAGCAGATCAGAAATTGCTTGTGTGTTAAATGAAAAAAGACAAGAGCCACGATAAGAAAGAACATAATTTGGAGGCTGGAATAAATAAATTAAATAAGTTGGAAAAAAGTAGGTAACTACAAGGTCTGGAGGGAGCACTCAGTGGTTAGGAGCACATGCTGTTCTTTCAGTGGATTGGAGTTTGATTCATAGCAATTTTATCAGAAGACTCACAAATGCCCCAACTTGAATTATAGGGAAAACACCACCCTCTTCTGGCCTCCAATGGCACAAACATGCATGGCATGCACACACGTACACACACCCACAATCTTTAAGTATGATTGGAGAAATGGTTGATCAGTTAAAATCACTGGCTATTCTTCCAGAGTACCCACATTCAATTCCAAACATGGCCGGCAGCATATTAACTCCAGGTCCAGAGGATCTGATGCCTTCATTTCAACTCTGAGCAGCTGTCAAGTAGGCAAACAAAATGCCCATACAAATAAAAGTAAGTCCTAATAAAACAACAGATAAAAGCTGAGCATAGGGCTGGTGATATGGCTCAGTTAAGAGAACTGGCAGCCTTTGTAGGAGTCATGAGTTCAGTTCCCAACAACCACATAGTGGCTCACAGCCATCTATAATGGAATCTGATGTCCTCTTTTGGCCTGTAGGTGTGCATGCAGATAGAGCAGCATATGCATGTAATAAAGAAATCTTTAAAAACTAATTTAAAAAAAGGCTCAGCATGGTAGCAGATGCCTTTAATCCCAGCACTCAGGAGGTAGAGGAAGGTGAATCTCTGAGTTAGAGGCCAGCCTGGTCTACAGTAGTCAGGGATACTAGTGAGAACCTGTCTTGAACCCTGCTCCACACCCCACACACAAAATATAACATCAAATTCCTAGACATATGTTTCTTACCAAAATTAAATGAAGAAGCTATAAACAAGTTAAAAAGATCTATATATAACAAGAAAGAAACTGTAGCAAGAGTCTCCCAATAAACTGCCCACGATTAGATAAATTCACTGCCAAAATCTACCAGCTCTTTAAAGATGTAACACCAATACTCTTCAAGCTAATCAAAAAAGAAAAAGCAAACACCATTACTAAGATATCAAAACCAAGTAAGGAAATAAAATTATAAATCAATTTTTTGGATGAATATAGATGAAAAATTCTCAAATATTTGCAAGCCAAATTCAAGAAAACACTTAAGATGATACACAACTAATGGAAGGATAGTTCAACATTACAAGTCAATAAATGCAGTTACAACATATATACAGACTTTGGGGGGGACAGAAATCACATGATCAATGACGCATAAAAGGCATTTGATAAAGTTCATAGCACTTCCTGATTAAAGCTCTAAAGAAAGTAGAAATATAAAGTACATACCTCAACATAAAAAGGATATATATGAAAATATATATATAATGACAAACTTAAAGTCTATATTATATTAAATGGAGAAAAACTGAAAACATTTCCCCTATAATCAGAACCAAGAGTAAGGCAAGAGAAAGAAACAAAAGGGATACAAAAGTGAAAAAAAGAAATCAAAGCATTATTAAAAGATCCTTAAGACTCCACCACCAGGAAACTCTTTGATCTGATAAACACTGTCAAAAATAACACACAAAAATCAGTAGTTTTTTTATATACCAATAATGAACTTGCCAAGATGTAAACTGGAGGAGATGGGTCCCTATTCTAATAATAGCTTTAAAACAAACAAGCCAGGTAATGGTAGCACAAGTACTTTAATCCTAGAACTCGGAGGCAGAAACAGGTGAATCTCTGAGTTGGAGGCTAGCCTGTTCAACAGAGAGAAACCCTGTCTCACAAAAAAATAAAACCCAAAATCAAAACTAAACAAAAACACAACTAACATTGTCAGGATGTATCAGTGGATGAAGGTGCTTTGCTATTTATCCTGATAATGAGTTCATTATCACCTGGAACACACAGGGTGGAAAGAGAACTGATTCTTAGAAGCTATGCTTTGACTCCACAAGGGTACTGTGGGTATGTCATGTAAAGTATGTCGTGTGTATGTATCATGCGCTTGTGCACACAAACAACCACACAATAGATATACGGTGATGCCCGTCTTTAATCCCATTACTCAAGAGGAAATGGAAGAGGAAGACGACCTCTGTGAATTCTATGCTAACTTAGGCTACATTGCAAGTTCCAGGCCAGTTAAGAAAAGCAAATACTCTAGTAGAAATAAATCTAACAAAGGCAGTGAAAGAAAAACCTGTACAATGAGCATTAAAATTCTGAATAGAGTGAAAACAACATTAAAAAATGCAAAGACTATCCATGATGGCACATTGGTAAAATTAGTAGTGTGAACCTAACTATATTATAAAAAGTTATCTACAGAGTCAATGTGATCCCCATTAAATTCCAATGACAATATTCACAGAATTAGAAAAAAAACAACCATAAAATTTATGTTAGTATAAAAGATCCCATACAGACAAAGCAGTCCTAAGCAGAAAGAACACTAGAGGCATAGTATCTAATCGCAAACTCTATTAAAGACCATGGTAACAAAAATTGCATACAAGCAGGTAAACCAACAGAATAAAAAAGATCCAGAACAAACCCACAAAACTACAACCACCTAATTTTTCCTCAAGGGCATCAAAATCACTGAGAAAAGGCAGTCTCTTCAGCAAATGGTGCTGAGAAAACTAGAGACTTACCTATTATCCTGCACAAAAATTAACTAAAAACAGATCAAGGGCCTTAATGTAGTATCTGAAATTCTAAACTGTCTGAGGGAAACACTTTCAAAACAGATATAGGAATAAGCAACAACTTTCTGGAAAGAACCCCTTACAGCTTATGAAGTAATTGCCAAGAACTGACAAATGGAATTGCACACAATTAGAAAGCACCTGCATACAAACAAAACATAGAGAAAAGTGACAGCTTACAATAGGTGAAAGTATGTCCCAATTGTATATCTGACAATAATCTACAAAGAACACTAAAAACATCCATCATAAATGAGTAAGTGAACATAGTATCAAAATACAACCAGCAATAAATACTTGAAAAAGTAACGTCCTTAGGCATTAGGGAAATAACATTAAAAAGTGCCTCAGTCAGAACAGCTAACAAAAAGAAAACACAAAACAAGACAAAACAAACAAACAAACGCTAGTGAGGATGTAAATTGGTAAGGCCACTATAGAAATCCTACTGATGACTTTTAAAGCAGGTGAGGGTTTGCTATACTTCAAGAAGTTCTAAAACAATTTACCAGAAATAAAAGTTTTAGTGAAGCATCTAGATTCTCCACAAGACTCACTGGGTTGCAAGTGGCTGCAGCAAAGTAAATCGGAGGACAGTGCCTAGGAGAACATGTTCCTGACCCTTCTAACACCCCACAATCTGTCAATGAACTCAAGACGATAAATTGAGTCCAAAGAATCTATTGAGATCTTAGTTTAAGAGAAGTCTTGCATGGTCTCTGGACAGAAACTAGATGTCACAAATCTCAATCAATTTATCTAAGAAAGAGAATACCAAGAGTAGCTTGGTACTTCCTTGACCTTTTCTGCACTCTTAAACCAGTTATGAAACATCCCTGCAGAGGACACCTGCTTCTCTTTTCTCTGAACTACCTGGATACATGCATGGCACAGTCTCAAAATCTTTATTTATCAAATAAAACTGAAAGTTCAAAGACTCAAGGAAGCAAACCTCTCAATTCTTTGACTCAGTCAGTAAGGGAAATACATCAAACAATCCCTAACAAATCCATTCTGTTGTTCTGTGGAAGGCATGAGAATACATAATGTGATTTTAAGTGGTCTTCTGAATCTAGAAAGAACTTTGGAGCTTACTTGAGGGTACTGAAAATGAAAAAAAAGAACAGAAAGAGTACAGACAGTAAAAATGGGCTACAGGTAGTTAGTATACATTTATATATGTCTACCTAAATATATACTTATTCTTAAAATTAAGTCCAATAAGGTTCTATATATAAGCCTTACAGTATTAAGGAGTAATTCATAGTGACTAAGAAATTCCATAATTACTAGCAAGAAGTTTCTTTTGAAATATTGGGGAATAGTGAGGTTACATTGTGGATACAGTAAAACCCTATAAGCTAGATATACTCTAAAATGGCAAATTTTGTGGCATGCATATACGTCAACTTTTAAATATCTTATTCTGTCAGTCTTCTCCATTTCTAAACTTTCTGGATTAGTGCTGTTCAGTCTCACTAACTAGAACTGTAAAAACCCAAGCTGGCCTAGGTCAAGTTCTCTTACTACTGACTTTATTTTGAACCATAAAATAAAATTGGGTAGGTCAATTATGTGTTGGAAAAGTGTAGACACCACCAGGTGGAGTCACCCAGAAAAAAAATAAACTACCATAGCATAAGATCTTACCTAGAGAAGCCATTTTCCTTCTCCTTCTTTATTTTTGCATCCCCAGCTGCTCTAATCTGCAAGGTAAAAACCACAACAATTCAGTACATGCTTTGGAAAGTATTAAATATGAAAACAAATTTCTTATTCAAGAATACTACCATCAAATGGGGGGTGGTGTTAAATTTTTATTAGCATATATTAATTACATATAAAACAGGTTTCTTTATGACATTTATACAAGTATATGATCTATGCACGGCTCATCTCCCCAGTCCAGTTGTTTCCATTACCATGTCTTGTCCTCTTTCTTTTTGGGTGTCTCACTAAGGTTGCTTACAGGAGTACAGGCACATTACCAGTAACCAGGCCACTGGAGAAAATGCCTCTTTCCTCTAATAACCTTTAATGGATGGTAAGTCTTGAAGGAATAATGAGGCATCATGAGTCCCTACCCATCTCTAAGACAGAATGTTGATAGGAACAATATTGTACATGTCTTGGGCTGATAATCACAGCGGTTGACTGCTCAGGAAGGCCAAGGCCATGCCAGGCTATTTTAGAGCATCTGGATCCTGGACTGTCTCTTCTTGTTAGCAAAACTAAGGTGAGTCAACTAAAGACCTTGATTTTTCCCAAATTTGGTTTTTGACAATGCTAGGTAAAACGGACTGAGAAAGGTCTTACTAAAATAGCAATTTTTTAATCTTTAAATAGTAATTTCACTTCCCCAATAAATATATTTGCTACTCAAAATCTGCTGCTGGCATTGCAGAGAAAAAAACAAACACCAAAATCAAGAGAGAACAGACTAGTCTATCTCCTGCCCTCTTTGGTTTAGGCAGAGTATTATCTATTTCCCCCATCTCCTTCAATTTTCTTTTTTGCATGAGTCAGAAAAAAAATAAATCTTTCAGAAATCTTGACATATAAACACAAATAGATGCCTCTCAGCTCCATCAGTCTCTTTGGAAAGGAACAAAACAAACAACACACTGGCTATCTCAGGGAAAGATGGGGACAACAAGCCAGGAGGGAACAAGGAGAGGTCTTGTTCCACAGTCTATATTCCACGTCTGTGTTTTTTAATTTAAGAATCTTCAACCTTTATTTTGAGTCAGGGTATACATTTCTGGCTGGAAATCACCTTGAACTCACTTTGTAGCCCAACATGACTGAATTTCTACTCCTTCTGTCTCTACCTCCCAAATACTGGGATTATAGGCATGTACCAATACACCTGGTTTAGATGGTGCTGGAAATCAAACCAAAGTCTTCCTGCATGCTAATAAAACACTCTACCAAGCAAGTACATACCCAACCCCAGAATCTTCAATCTTTATCAAAAGGAGACCCAATAAAGCTTGAGGCCTTCTTCCAAAAACGAAACTTTCCTAATATTTCAGAAAGATGGTGTTTCCAGAAACACTATATCCTCACTATAGTATAAAATAAAAGGTTTACTGTATTGTGAAGGACCCGGTTGGTAAATAATTTGGTTTTCAAAGTTTGAACAGGTTGACTCTAAAATCTTTGGGGTGGAGTGGCAAGTTTAATGAGTGCACTGCAAAGAAGCAGTAGGCCAGGCAGTAACTACAGTACTGCCCGCTAACTCTCAAGTCTTCCTACAGACTGCTTTACTCCCCATGTCAAAGGCATACACAACAAAGGTACTTTCATTACCAGCTTCTAAAGTGATCAAAATAAAAGTAGAATTTAACTTCTCCTTTTCCCCCTAAAGGAAAGTTATATACCTTTTCCTCCTTTCGTTTTTCCTTGTCTCTGTCTTTATGTTTGTCTTTATGTTTTTCTGAGCTTCCATCCTTATGTTTGGTTTTCTCTTTCTCTTTATGTTTCTTTTCAGAATCTTTATGTTCACTGTTAAAAATAAGACATAAAGGATTAGCCTAGAGTTATGACCACAACAAGATCAACTTAAAAGACATAAACAATCAAAACTTGTAATGCTTAGATAGTCCTGACAAAAAGTTCAAAGAATTGCTGGCGGTATCAGAGGTCTAACACCTGGGTTAGTTCACCAAGTGAAAACATCTTTTGGTTAGAACACCAAAAGAAATCATCTGGATTTTGTTTTGATCTCCCTTCAGCTCCTAGGTACAAGCTGTTGCTAGGACAGGAGCCAACGATGAACCAGAGGGACAAAGAATGTACCCAGTGTGCAACTGCACTGCTGTATTAGGAACACAGGGAAAACTAGTTGGGAGAGAGAAAATATTCCATGGCATAACCTTACTTCATTCATGACTCTGTGAGGATGGCACAGGTCAAATGAGACCTGAGAGATGGTGTCCCTTTACCTGCTGACTCAGCAGTCAATCAAGTCCCTTAGAAATAAGGTTGCAAAAGTCCTGAACATAATCACTTGTTTTCTGTCTTCACAGAAGCTTCTTTAGAACTCACAGTTGCCACATATTACCTGGGAATTTGGGGGTTCCCTACTTTTGGGTTCTTACTCTAATTAATAAAAGAACTTAGAAACAGACTCAGAAAGAAGCTTAAGAGCACACAAGTAGAAAATCTTGGTACCTGCCAGAGGAAGGTAGAGAGAAGAGGAAGACAGAAAGTCATGCTGTTGAATTATGCCAGCATGTTCTGCAATAGAAGCCCACAAAGAGTCACATGGCAAGCAGCTCCATGGCAGAAGGGGTGCGGGGAATGTCTCAGCAAACAAGTGAGAAAGCCCAGAGATGTCAGAGAAGGCATTCCAGACTTGGGGCCAGTTTATCAAAGAAAAACAGATTTAAAATTAAAAGAAAGGAAAAGTTAAGCTTTTGTAAATTAGGTACCTAATTTTCTAAATTAGGTAGATAAATTCCACAGCACTACATAATGGAAGCTCTGCAAGTGACTAAATCCAGGACATTCTTTAAATGTGACAGAATATATGGCAAGTCTAGTGTTATTTCTATAACTTCCTAACAACAAAAAATACAATGAAAGTTCTCTAACAGTCACATCTAACCTAAGAGAATTCAATCTAATTTCGTGACTATGCCAGACTCAAGACAAAATGTCATAAGTGAATAGCCCAATATACTCAACGTTTTCCCACTAGCTTTAACTAGGAAGAACTAAGTTACTTCCACATGAAGTTTATAAGCCCTGCTTGTTTCTTCCTCAAAATAAGAAAAGACGATCTGAAATTAAGGACAAGTTCTACGTTCGTTACTTGCAAGTCTTGCTTTGAAAGAGACATGTGGTCATACCAGTAGCACTGTAAAAATAAGATTCCTATTTTGGAAAGCAAAATCTTACATTAAAAGCCAAGAGCCATTAAAATGATGAAACATGTTCATATAGGCTCTATCTTCTAGAAATTTCCTTATAAAAATGTTACAGGCAAAGATGTTTATTTTAGTACTCATCATAGTAACCAAAAGGAAAAAGAAAACGAGAAAAATGGGAAAATGGATACAATCTAAATAATTAAACCAGAGAGGAATTTGTTATATCAAATTATATAACTATTAAGAAATATTGTTGCTACTCTAAGTATACAAGCAGAGTATTCCTGACAGATGCCAACAGGACTATGAAAAATGCCTTTGAATGTAAATGTAGACAGAAACAGACTAGCAGCAAAAACCACATGCTAAAGAACAATATAGTTATTTTCTTCCACATATCTGGCTTAACAGTTAAGTCATTTGCTCATTGAAAAGAGCTGATGGATTCCACAGCTAAGCAAAACAGAACTCAAATTCAATGACAAGAAGTGGGAGTTCATCCCAGGTGCAGGAGTGCTAGCTAATAAAGCCCAACCAATAAGGATAGTCAGGCCTATGAGGTTCATCAGATCATTTGCCACTATTTTCACTCAGAGCAGAAAAAGCAGGCTTCACTGGGAATGATCTCAAGAGGCCAAGAAGTCTCCTCTGAAGCTGTTTCCTAAAAGGATCCTTGTCTATAAAGAAGACAAAAACAAGACAAAAAGTAATGGCATTAAATTAAACCAAGCCACAGAAAATGTGTCAGATTACACCCACCTCTATGCACAAAAGTAGCCATAGCTAAGACAGCCATCTGGGTTCTAAGCAGGTTTAAGAGGAATGCAGGTACTATCACAGATGAGAAGAAATGCCCACTATGCCCTTTTTACATACTCTTCCCTTATTTACATTCCCCTCCAGCTCTCATTAGCTGTTATCTATGAGTTATACAGCTAATGAAGGCTGAATGGCAGAGAATGCTGATGGCACAGTGACATTTCTTTACTAATATTATCACTCTTCTCACTGTGTTCTTGTATGTTTCTACTAAACTGCAACATTTCACCAAAATTTTATCCTATAACCAATGTAAAGAAATTAATCCTTGGGGCTGGAGAGATGGCTCAGAGGTTAAGGGCACTGGCTGCTCTTCCAGAAGTACTGAATTCAATTCCCAGCAAATACATGGTGGCTCACAACCATCTACAGTAAGATCTGTTGCCCTCTTCTGGCATGAAGGCATACATGCAGGTAGAAGAACACTGTACACATAATAGATAAATATAAAAAAGAACTTAATCCTTTATATGTTGCTGAGCCTAAAACCTGGATCATACATATGCATAGCTTTGATATTACTAACTTCTATTTTAAAAGTACTATAATAAAATGAAACCCTATAACAAAGTCTAAACACTTAGTCTCCTACATAAATTTTATATAAAAGCAAACTCTGGAAACAAATGCAGTCATCTAAATGATGACTGTATCTTCTCCCCACACTATCCTCTAGCCATGCACGCACTGTACTTGGTTTTTGATGTTCTGTGTGCGCGCATGCATGCACGTGCATGCACAAATGCATGTCTTTTGAGATAAGGTCTCACTATGTAGCCCTGGCTAGCCTGAAACTCATTGTGTAGACTAGGCTGGCCTTAAGCTTACAGAGATCTGCCAGTCTCTGCTGGAACTAAAGGCGTGCGCCACACATGGCTGTACTTGTTTTTATAACCCTTATTGTACTCAATTTTTTTTTAATAATCCTGAGGCACGTTTTATTTTCTTAGACAAGTTTATATACAGAGGAAGCGGTAGTTTAAAAATGCATGCAAATCCTGTTGAGAGAGAAGCGATGCTAGGATTAAACTTGCTATTTCCATTTATAAGTTTAGAGCACCTGCTAGTACAGTGTTATCACCTTTCCACTTAAATACTATTTTGTTTTCATGTTTATTGTGTATGGGTGTTTTGCCTGTATGTATGTCTGTACAACATGCACTCTTGGTGTCTGAGGAAGACAGAGGAAGAGTTGGATCTCCCGGGGCTAGAGTTACAGAAGGCTGTGAGCTGATATGTGAGAGCTGGTAATTGAAATGAGGTCCTCTGGAAGAGTAGGAAGTACTCAACTCCAGACACATCTCTCCAGCCCCAGATATCACAATTATCACTTAAAGGAGACTGGTGTTGTATAGAAAATCTAAGATTTGACATATTCAGGTCATTAATATCTTGCCACCAAGTAGGTATTTTCTAAAAACAGAAATCTTCAATACTTGAAAGGATAAGACCTTTGTGATTGCTTCCTATGAAAATATAAATGGCTAATTAAGGAATGCTTCAGGCTCCATCTTCCTTTACATATTATACAACTCTTCCCAATTCTTTTTATTTTTTGCTTTTTTGTTTGCTTTTGCTTTTCAAGAAAGGGTTTCTTTGTGTAACAGTCCTGGCTCCTGGTTGTCCTGTAACTCGCTTTGTGACCAGCCTGGCCTCAGATTCAGATATCTGCCTGCCTCTTCTTCACAAGTGCTAGATTTAAGGTGTACACCAACACCAGCAGCTCCCAATTCTCTTTTTTAAAGAAAGTAATTATAAAATTAATCTGCCTCAGTGAAAAATTAACTCCTGGATTCTGTACTTATGTCTGTGAAAACGATTCTACCACACCAGCTGAAGAAGCAAAGCCATGTTCAAGAAAGTAAACATAGTATATGTCTAGCCTTAAATGGAACACACACATACACAAATACATACATATGCCATCCACGCCTCTAAAGGCTCAAGGTCGTTGCAGAAGAGAGGGCAGATAGAGTATAGTAAGGAGTGGTGGAACACAATCAAATTCTCTAAGAATTAATAGTTAAAAAGAGAAAAATAATGAACAGAAAAGACTTAAAAACTTCTTTTCATAATGTTCATGCTTGTCTTATGCTTCGAATCAGTTGAATTCCTATGATGATGAAGATAATGGAAGAAAGCAGTGCATGCTATTTTTTAAAATGAGGTAACAATGAGATCTGGTCTGTGACTTTTATAATTGTTAAGCAAACAAAAGATTGACCAGTGTATCTTTAAAGCATGTATATAGACAGAAGGAAGGTGAGAGGAGAGACAAGCAAGGGGATGGCAGTAAAAGCCAGGAGGATTAGGGATTTCTCTTTTGCATTAGAAAATTATTTAATTTTGTAGGGAAAAATTAAAAAGGGATGGACCTTTGCAAAACCTGGAGTCTGATATTCCAAAAAGCTATATGTTGGTTATGGGAAGACATTAAAATCTGTTCTTTATGAACAATGAAGTGTTTAGCATATAGAAGAATAGTAGCACACAATACACACACATCTTGCTGTAACAAAAACCCTGAGACAAGCCTGATGGTAGTGGTGCATACCTTTAAACCCAGCACTTGGGAAGCAGAGGCAGGAAGATTTCTGAGTTCAAGACTAGGCTGGTCTACAGAGTAAGTTTTAGGATAACAGGACTGTTTCACAGACACACCATCTCAAAAAAAAGAAACCAAACAAACACCCTGAGATAAGTACTGCTATATCCACTTCACAGATCTGGAAATTAAAGCACAGAAAACTTAAGTAACTTGCCTAGAGAGAATCATTTAATAAGAAAGAATGAGGACTTATATTAAATAAACTCAGATAGTCTGGCTCCAGAGTTATGAACTTGACCATTCTATTACTTCCCAAACAAAGAAAGCATGCAAGCAAATAAATAAGTAAATAAATGCTATTAGGTTTAATAGAAATGTACTCATCTTGTGAGAATAGCCACTGATGCTTGCCAACTATGCAAAGCAGCAAATCCTGAAAGTCACAGACAATTGAACCTAGGGTACTCCTACAAGAGAGTGAATAGGCTTCCAAGCTACAGAAGGAAAGAAATTAATGGCTTTTCAAGCAAAGCAGGCAGTTAAAGTTTAAATGCTTTAAATAAAACAATTTCAGGTAACTTCAAAGTTGTCTCCAGGAAAACAGAGCAGCAGTTTTCAAAAGGCTCTAAGGCATAGTGGCTGCTTAATATCCACCATCATTGGGCTACTAAGAAAAATCACAAGGACTCTGCTCTTTTGAATTACTACAGCTGCCCGCCTTGGATCTCGTAGATGTCTAAAACCACAGATAGTATCCAACTCTATATATAGAATGGAATAGGGATTGGTAGTCCTTACACAAGCATATCTATAATAAAATCTGATCTATAAATTAGGCATATTTGGGATTAATATCAACAATAACAATTTTCTGTAACTCTCAGCACATTATTTTCCCTCTCCTTTGAGAACTTTCCCTTTCCACTTACAAGAAACACTTTACTGCTTGCTTTGGTAAATCCTAATTGCTGCATCCCCATACTCACATTTTGAAAGCATTAGGTAAAATGAAGGTAAATTGAATACAAGTTTTAACTATGATGTGTTGACTGATGATCTTCAGATAACCAGACAGCTACTGACAAGCACAAGGAGAAGGTTGGGCAGTGGTGGCACAAACCTTTAATCCCAGCACTTGGGAGGCAGAGGCGGGCTGATGTCTGGGGGCATTCCAGGACAGGCTCCAAAGCTACACAGAGAAACCTTGTCTCGATAAAACCCAAAAACAAACAAATAACACAATGAGAATACATATGTATCATGGATATACTAGATAGAGAGATAAAGCAAGTCCCTGGGTTGTATTTTCTGAGAATACTCAGAAAGTCACACAATTTGAAACTTATCAGCAGAATGAAATGGTTCATACCTATGTAATCCCAACAAGAAGTTCTTCAGTTTGAAGCCAGCCTGGGTAACCATCTCAAAACAAACAAAATTTAGGAACTATTGTCATTAGAAATTTTCTATTATTATAGTTTGGACTTCTTTTCGGAAGAAAATTATAGAAAGTCAGGGGAGGAAGTGGGAATTTGGATTGGTATTTTTTAAAGTAATAAAATAATAATAAAATTAAAAAAGAGGAAAAAAAAGAAAATTTTAGAAAGTCAAACTGTGACCAAGAGAGGATTACTGTGTGTAATTATAGAAAATCAAAGTAAAATGGAATTTAGGAACTATTTATTTCTTCGTTTGCATGCTGGAAGATGTACCCAAAGATGCCCAAATCAATGCACATTCTAACCTTCTATTCCTTCTCCATCTAAGTTTCTTATCTTTGCCATTTTGGTTTTGTGTCATAACATTTAATGGTAATCTATCTTTCTATAACGAGCCACAGAATGATCCAAAACAGAAACCTTTTCTGTATTATAAAGTCCCCTTCTCAACTGTTTCCAGTAGTTTCTTCCTCCCTTTAAAATCAAGCACTAACTTCTTTAAACAGTTTCCAATAGGTAGTTTGCCTCAAGCCTAATTGCATTCCTTCCAAAACAAAATACATGCTACAGTAGTAATGTGTCTTATTTATGCTTTGTTTATGGGAATAAAATTTAGGGCTTGTATGTACTAGGAAAGCACTATCACAGAGCTACACCCCCTAATATTTTTCATGCTTTTCTCACCATCTGGAATGCCCCTTTAATATATGAGACAGTTATAAGCCCAGTTTGGCCTGAAACTTGGTGATCCTACTGCCATTACCTTCTAAGCCAAGTGCCACTGTGCTGAGCAAGAATACCTCTTTTTCTAGTCATCACCTTTCCTCCTTTTGCGATCTATTTTATTTAAGTGGCTAGTTTTCAGTTATTGTCTCTCTCCATGAGCTGGGCATGGTGTCACACACCTTTAATCCCAACACTTGAAGGCAGAGACAGTCAGCTCTGAGTTTGAAGTCAGCCTAGTCTACAGAGCTACACAGAAACCCTGTCTCAAAGAAAACCCAAAAAGGTTGCTTTCATCATGAAATCTTAAAAGCAATGATAAGTATTTACTACAATAGGGGTAGAAGTAACTGAAAAATGTGACGTAGCAATAGTGAAATACTAAATTAGATCCCACTACAAAAAACTGGCAGCTGTATTTTATCTACATGATCTTCTATTAGGCTTTGTGGTAATGTCACCATCATTATCTTAATTACTTAGCATATTACAGTATATGATGAGCTATCATGTTCATAACAAATCCAAAAGTTTGCCAAGGCAGGTACTACTATCCATAGTCAACCAAATAGGAAAAAAGAAACAAAGAAGTTGAATGCTTGGATTACGACAAAACTTGTGAATGACAGAAATCAGCCTTTTGTCTCATGGTGCTTTTCAATCACACCTAGTATTAAAGAAAATCTGACTACGAATGACTAAGAGAGCCGTCTGATCAGATTATAACAGTAACAGCTTGAAAGCTAGAAAACCAGTCCTTTT
Source organism: Ellobius talpinus (assembly GCA_001685095.1). Classification (NCBI taxonomy): domain Eukaryota; kingdom Metazoa; phylum Chordata; class Mammalia; order Rodentia; family Cricetidae; genus Ellobius; species Ellobius talpinus. The sequence goes on along the minus strand of LOJH01005216.1, from coordinate 3,177 downwards.
CTTTCAATGTGTTTTTTAAAACTGAACTGTAAAAACGTTACTACTCTGTCCCTAGTTTGTTTTCTATGACTTGGATAAAACACTGATCCAAAGGAAACTGGGGAAGAAACGGTTTATTTGGCTTACATGTCCCACATCAAAATTCAATGAAGGAAGTCAAGGCAGAAGTCAAGCAAAGGCCATGGAAGAATGCTGCTTACTGGTTTACTCCACATGGCTTGCTCAGCCTGCCTTCTTATACAACCCCTGGGATGGCACAGCCACACTAGGTCAGGCCAACATCAATTATTAATCAAAGACATGCCCCCGCCCCACAGGCTTGCCTGTTGGCAGATTTTATGAAGGCATTTTCTCAATTTCCCAATTGAGTTTTCCTCTTTCCAAATGACTGTAACTCATTACAAGTTCACCAAAAGTAACCAGCACATAATTATTAGGAAATAAATGAGGGGGCTCAAAAGATGGCTAAACGGTTAAGAGCACTGACTGTTCTTCCAGAGGACTCGGGTTCAATTCCCAGTACCGACATGGCAGCTCACAACTATCTGAAAATGCAATTTCATGGAATCTGACACCTTCAAATCAATGCACATAAAATAAAGTTAAATAAATCATTAAAAAAATTTTAAAAAAAGAAATAAATGAGGAATTGAAAGATGGTGAAGTTGTTAAGAGCACCTGCTGCTCTTGAAGAGGACCTGGGTTCAGTTCCTAGCACCCACATGGAGGTTCACAACCATTCACATGACTCCAATTATTTGATGTCCTCTTCTGATCTTTGGGGACACCAGGTACAACATGTGTTATAAATACATACATGAAGGCAAAACACCCATATCATACATTTAAATCTATATAAGTAATAATTTTATTTGACTGGTGTTTGTGCAACATCACAGGCAAAAAAAAAAAACAAAAGAAACAGGAGACAGATATGAGGTTTTCCTAAGGTCAGAATTTGATGTAATTAGTGCTTTTAGTGATAAGTCTGAGGGACTTAGAATCCAAAATGACATGGACTCATCTTTAAAAATTAGGAAACCACCTGGTGGTGATGGAGCATGCCTTTAAACCTAGCAACTGGGAGATAGAGGCTGGCAGACATCTGTGAGTTCGAGGCCAGCATGGTCTTCAGAGTAAGTTTCCGGGACAGTCAGGACTGTTACACAGAGAAACCCTATCTTGAAAACAAAGAAAACAAAACAAAAACTTAGGGAACCTACAACATGCTTAGGGGGACAGTGCTTATACTTGGATAAGATGGCTACACACTTTGTTTAGGCAGGAAGTTTGTTTTTTTTGTTTTGATTGTAAGGAATAATCTACTGGGAATGTTGAAGTCAAAACCTTTCCTTATTGGATAATGTTACGACGTTTGTATACATGACCTCAAGCTCCTGTGGGGGGGGGGATCATCATCAATATTTGCTGCCTTGTTTTGCACTTTGAATAAAATCAAATAACCAAAGTGGGATCCTGTCAGGTTTGTGTCCACAACACCAAAACAAAGAAGGTGGCTCCCCCATTTATAGTACTATTATTGCACAGAAATGTTAATTCCTGGACTTGGGTTCCAAGTGCAATCTGATGACAAATAATCAATGCTACTATCTAGACGAGGGACACAGAAATACATTTCAAATTCATGCTCCCTAACAATAACAGCATTGAGGATAAGTCACTAAAGAAACTGACTACTAGGAACCACGGCAGTCACTTAAACAGCAACATAATACACTGAACCTTTTACTCACTGAACCTTTACTCACTTGCTTTACTGCAAAAACTATGTCTGCAGAATGGTCAAAACATAAGCTTCCTTATAAGACATCTGGTTGACTGTTCTCCTAAACTTAACCACATATGAATTAGAAACTAGTCATAGAAACTCAGATCAAGTTCTTTCAAAGTTTTCTGGCAAAAAGGCTACTGGTTTATTATTTCCATGAAAATAAAAGTGTATTTTAAAAAAGTGTATACCAAAACCTGCCTAAATTTAGGCTGGGCATGAAAGCATTGGCTATAATTATTAATTCCCTTCAAAATTCTATCAGTTATGTGTGTGTATATTTTGAGGCTCTGATAATATAGCAGCATGTATAGTTGTTATATCCTTTGTATCATCATGAATTGAGGGTCTTTGGCAATATTCTTCGCTCTCAAATCTACTTTGGTACATATTACTATTAGCTGGAGAAGGCAAGATACACAAGAACCAAAACTCATTTCAGTTGCTGAGATTAATTTTGAATAAATAAAATAAAATAGTTGATCAAATTTTAAGAAATGACTGTGTAGTAGGAAAACAAGGAGAAGTACATGATTTGGGAAGAAATGTCTTTCACTAGGGAAAATTAAACTGGTTATTTTAATGATTCATAATTAAATTACAAAATGATAGAAATTTTCTCTTAACTTGTCTGTTGGCAATAAGACAAACTAGTGAAGTAGTTTTAAAATATGTTTAAAATACAAATATAGTTTTAAAATCTAGGAAACAATGATATCAAATCATTTTTTTACCAAGGCAAGTTCTGCATGTTTGATTAAGCAGCATGTTACAACAGATATATACTTTAGCTATTATGAAAGAAAATTCAATGTGCTTGCTTTGTACACCTGGTCTAAACAAGAACATCCCAAATAAGGTCTGAATTATCAAAGTATGCTCTTTAACAACTCTAGCAAATAACCATGCTACTGGCCTATACCAGCTGATACCTATCCATGGGAGACAAGGATGCCAGCTCCCAATTGAGTGATAAGCCCTGTTGGTCAAACTTTACCTGTTGCTATGTTTAGACTTTTCCCGGTCCTTTTCCTTATCCTTCTTGTGCTCTTTATGCCGGTGTTCTCGATCTTTGTGTTTATCTTTGTGTTTGTGAGAATCTGCAAGCATAAGAGAAAAGTCAGTTATAAGCAATCGTGTTATCTTTTGCCTGCCTACCTTAACAAAGGGATGCAGAAACAGAAGTCAAATGGCAACACACTACTGGTAGGAAGATTTCACAAAGACATCCCATCATCCTGCCTCAAATCCATGAACTTATGAATGATAAGCAAGCACTCTACCACTAAGCTGACTCCATGGTTTCATTTACTGCTGAGTGACATCCATTATATAACATCATATATATAAAATGGCATCAGTACACACACACACACACACACACACAC
>LOJH01005215.1:32822-46305 GCA_001685095.1 Ellobius talpinus | reverse complement strand
ACCACCATTTGGGACCTACAGCATTTCTGCTGCCTACTGACACCGGGGATCTTGGAGCATTTTTTAAAAATCATAAAACCATGAGCTGCCCCTTCTCTGGTTCTGCCTATGAGCTTCTGACAGCAGCCTTGCATCACACTCACCTCCTTCAGGCTAACTTGTTTGAGCTCAGAATAAACAGGAAGAACCAGTGCATGGAACCCCAACATAATCCGCTGAAGAGGACCGGCTCTGTGGAGCCTGACTTCATTTAAAACATGGATCCGTTGCACAAGTCCTATAGCCAATGTCTTAGTCTTTAAAGAACATATTTGACATCTGGAGCCAAGAGCTGGAGTGACTTTGTCCTGTTGACGCAGGGGCAGGTGGATTTCTATGGGTTCAAGGCCAGCCTGACCTTCTTCAGGACTGGTAGGGCTACTTAGAGAGACCTTGTCTTAAACAAACAAACAAACAAACAACATAAACAAAACACAAGTAAAGCAAAGCTCCCTTTTTTCTTGTCCAGTTTTTACCCCCAAAGTGCTGGTCAGGACACCGCAATTGTTCATGCTGCTCCTCAGGACAGATTTTTCAGATGTTGTCACCAACCTGAGGTAGACTGAGGAGGATCCCACTCCCCTGCCTATAGGTAAACACCTGCATTACTGATCCCAAGAGACACTTATGTCCTTTATGGCTATATACAAGTCCCCCCACCAACCACCTCTGTTTCCCCATCTCTAGTCGGAACAACATCTGCTTCTCTAAGGGACATTCTTGCTGCTCAGATTTAGTGTTTAGTGTCCCAGTCTAGAGAGGATGGTTCTGTCCTGGCTTGCTACTTCTTCCCGGTAGAAACCTGAAAGACAAACAGGTACTAGGCTGAAAGGGATTGGGGACAAGGCTCAGACCCTTTCTGTTGAGAACTGACCCCTTCAAGTTGTCCTCTGACCTCCTCACCAGTGTGTGTGTGTGTGTATGTGTGTGTGGTACTATGTGTGTGTGTGTGCCACACACACACACACACACACACACACACAGGGTGGCCTTGATAGAGGTCTCAGGATGGAGACAGGCTGCTAGATGAAGCAAGAACAGAGTCTCAGCCAGAGGCCTAACTTCAGGCCGCCTCTCCGAACACCAGTTCTCATCGTGTGTGTGTTCCGGGCACTGCGTTTGGACTATGTGACCTCAGTAAGGGCCCTCACCATCTCTGAGCCTGAGTACTCCTGACTGAGGTGGGTCAGGCCTGTTTTCCTGACTGAGGTGGGTCAGGCCTGTTTTCCTGTCCCCTGCCTATGGCCTGCTGGATTTCTGCTTTTTCCAGTCTAGCTTCTCAGGAAGTCCTAGGCTGCCCTGAGGCCACCCATCAGTCAATCAAGCCCTCCTTGTGAAGACTGCAGCCCTGTCTCTAAGGAGCTTTCTGTCAAGGCCTCGCAGCTCCCCAACTTTGTGCTGTTACTTATCTCACCCACGACTAGGTGAAGGGGGCAGGCTGTGAGGGATCAAGAGACTTTCCTCTGGTCATGGTCATACAACCACTCCTAAATGCCACTTGTGTGACCCAGGAAGCCAGGCCACAGGTTAGGTGGGGCAAGAAACAGGAGAGGGAGGGGGCAGGGCTCTTTGCAATTTGCAGTGAATGGTGGCTCCCTTCCCTTAGGCCCGCTGGCTGTACCTCTGCTCCTGGCCTTGGGGGCTGAGGGGCTGTGTGGGCACCCCTGTCCTGAACAGCAGTGGTCAAAGTCACTACTGGATCTGAAGCAGTGTCCCATTTAAGAAACTGTAAGAGCAGTTTCTTGGAAGGAAGCAGTAATGGGCAAGCACAGACCCTGGAAGATGGGTGAGCAGGCCACAGCTTTGGCAAAAGGCATTGCTGTCTAGAACATTCCAGAATCCAGAATGATCTGGCAGAGCAGCTTCCTTTTTACTGTGTCCCTGCAGCTGTGGTGGTCCTGGCTGCTGGATCCCAGTGCCGTCACTCATAGTCATGTGGCCTGGAAGTTCCCTCCCTTGGGCCTGCTATTTGCTCACCTGTGCAAGGGGACAGGATACAGGGTCAGTGAAGGATTATAAGCAGTACATGGGAGCCCACCATCCAGCATACAGAGAGCCCTTCTCTCTCTGGCTTTGTTGAGACAGTCTACACAACCCTGGCTAGTCTCCAACTCACTATATAAACCGGTAGACCTGACCTCAGCCTCCTAAGTACTGAGAGTAAAAGAGTACGCGCAAGGTTCTGTTTTGTTTTCTTGAAAAGTTTTTCAATGTCTCTCTTTTAGAGACAGAGTATCATCATATTGCCCAGATTAGCCTTGAAATCCTAGGCTCAAGGAAGCTTCCTGCCTCTGCCTCCTAAACACATAGACTACAGACGTGTGACACAGTACCCAGTGTTTCTGCTTTAAACTGCACTGTCATTCAACTATCCCCGAAACAATATAATCCACCCACCCCCTCTCCAACAGACCCTCATGAGTACTATGGATCCACGGGTTGTGGTCGAGTTTTAGGTTTAGATAACAGCTCTGGTCTAAGGACTGGACCATTTGTGATAGCGTTGGGACCTGCCCCAGTTGTCAGCCCCCTGAGCCATGTTCAGGATAGGGACAGGTAGGGGAGCATGCAAGACTTCGGGCTACTTCTCCTTCATCCTGGCATGGGCACTGGAGGCTGTAGTCTGTCATTCACAGGTGCCGGGGGGTGTTTCCTCAGCACCTGCTCGTGCAGATCTCATAGCTGACTTGCCAGGTGCGAGGGGACATGCCCCCTTTTAAAGATGAGAAGAATGAGGCTCAAAAGGGATATCAGGACCCTGGGAGTCCCCCACAAAGGCCGGGTTGCACAGACAACTGGTGGGCCATAGACCTTGATTAAGAGTCGAATTGCAGCGCCCTCTAGTGTCTGCCTATCTCTTCCTGCAAGAAAGTTCCTAGTTTGCTCTCTGACAGGTGAGATAACTCTTTATCTGCCAGGGACACAACCCCCACCCACCCCGACTCCTGCTTCCCATTTCCCCAGGGATGGGCTTAGAGGAGAGAGCAAGAGTCCAGAAGCAGGATGGGCCTGTGAGTTGTCTTAGCTAGTAAAGGCGGCAACCAAGCCTGGCAACCTAGTTCAGGTCCTGGGACTTACATGGTGGAAGGAGAGACTTAACTTCTTCAAGTTGTCTCTGACTGCTTCCCCTATATGCACACTCACACGTGTATACAAAATAAATAAATAAGGAAATAAAAGGAAAGTGAAAGAATGTAGCAGCAATATATATAATTTCTTTTTCTAAGACAAAATTTCTTTTGCTGTCCTGGAACTTGCTCTGTAGACCAGGTTGGCCTTGAACTCACAGAGATCTGCCTTCCTCGGAAGAGGCAGAGTGCCGGGGTGCTGGGTTTAAAGGCATGCTCCGCCACCACCTGGCTGTTTCCAATAGCCGCAGTTTCCCAGAGTTGGGGAGGTGGGAAGACAAATGGATGTCCTGATCCTAAGTAAAAGTCACACCTTCTTTGCTGCATAATAGAAATCTACTCTGATGCTTGGACAATATTGCTGAGTATATTAGCAATGAAGGGATGATTACGTGGGCTCAGTGGGGTTTTTGAAAACTGGGTGGGGTGAGAAACTGGAGTATGGGGACTATCCTATCATGGCTATGTCCTCCTTTTCTTTCTTGGTAGTGGGGTGCTGTGAATGCTGTCCAGCACTTGCTGCCTTTTGCTCCCTCTGAACTCCAACTGGAGCAGAACCTCTCATCTTTCCTTCTAGTTCTAGAGAGGGGTCACGTCACCCAGAGCCCCAGGACTTCCCTGAGTATGTCTGTCAGAAGAGGGAACAAACAAGAGGTGGGGGGACCGTGGGATGTTCCATACTTAGGCAAAAGCAAACCCCAAGCCATTGGAGGGAGGCCATGCCAAGGATGCTTATGCTCAGTGGCATTTATTCATTCCAGTGGTATAAAAACCTGATTATCTGGGTGCTCAGGTTGGGTTTCACAGCAAACAAAGTTCAAGTTCACATGGCTCAAACAAAAAGGTTCCCATTGGCATTGGCCCTAGAAGTTCAGAGGTAGATCTCAGGACTGACTTGATCCAGGGGTGCTTTGGGTTCACTCTTCTAGGATGCTCTGAATCTGACCAGGAGGGGATCATTGAAATCATCTTGAAGGTAAGAGACACTTTTACTCAACTAGCTGGCCTCAGAGTTGCCAGGCTTGGGTCATCTGCCCTCCTGGATAGACTTTGTGTCTAGGAGACTCTGGGTGATGGCTGATGTAGTCTAGCTCTGTCTTCAGAGCCTGGGTTCATCCTGTGACCATCCAGAACCATCTGAGCTAGACACAGGGTTGAGTTACTGTTGAATCAACTGTGTGCTGGGTGGGGTACCACCAGAAAGAGAGGAACTGGGAGTCCCCTTCCCATCCTGGAGCCTAATCACACAATGGTCACAAGCTAGGAACACCTAGGCACCAAGACCTCAGAATTGGCAAGTAACCCAGCAGGAAGCTGTCCCTTCCATTCTGTTCCTATGGTGAGGGCAAAGGCTTCCATCGGAGATGCTAGGGTGCTCCTTGACAGCAGGCGGCAGTGGAGCACTCTCCCACCAGGGGGCAGTACAGTAAATAAACTTGGGGTCTTGCTGAACAGAGAAGCTTCAGCAAGTATCCTTGGAAGTGGATGACATCACACATTTTCCCTGTAAAATTATGTGTAATTTTATTTAAAGTTTTAATGTATTTTTATTTATTGATATTAAAATGCTGTTTTTCTTTACTGTATGCATACTGTTAAAACAGAGATGGCACAACAAATAAGAGCACATGCTGATCTGGAAGAGGATCTGAGTTTGGCTCCCAGCACCCATGCTGGTCAGCTTATAGCCACCTGTAACTCCAGCTCCAGAGTGGATCCAATGTCTCTTGTCTTCCTGGGCACCTGTACTCATATGTACCATACTGGCACACACATACACACACACACCTGAACTCATAGTGCCATACTCTCTCACACACACACGCGCGCATTTTAAAAATATTAATAATAAAGTTATACGTATGTATACATATATAACATTTTGTGGACCCAGAGTAACCCCCAAACTTCTGTGTCCAGCAGCATAAAGGGACAGGAAGGAAAGAAAGGCTAGGAGAAGGAGCCTTCCAGTGAGACATACACTACATTGGTCGTGGCTGTGGGTGAAGCCCCTCTGGCTTTCCTATCTGGACCTACAAGAGTAGTTGACACACGTCTTGAGTAGCAAATGTGAAACCCACAGCAATGGTCTTAATCCCATGGACACCAAGACAGATGTAGCTGAAAGTGCACCCCTCTGCCTGGGCACACAGAGATGGAGACGGGCTGTGCTCAGTTGCTGTGCCTCTACCCATCACACTGCACAGGCTCAGAATTTGACCCCGGTCCCTGAGCATGGCTAGGAGCTTGAGTGCAGCCCTGCAGCATTGACTCGTCTTTCCACAATATCCCTTAATCTAAATGTTCTTACCGCTGCTCTTAAGATCTTCCCACAGAAAGCTTTTCCTGGAAGGACACTCCAAGTACTCTTTAGAACAAACTGGACTGTTAGCATTCTGTTCCTGAAGTTGATAAGTCAAAGGAGGCATTCTCTGATTCCATTCTTCACCTGGCTTCTTCCCTAACTCAGCTTCAGCTTTGCTAGAGGCTGCCAGCATGAAAAAGCATAGCACCTGTGAAAGGGGGAACCCAGGATATGTAGGAGCCCAGGAGAACACCCAACTCTGCTACCCAGGTTGGAGCTTTCAAGAGGAGGGGACAGCTGGGCTAACTCCTGAGCACCAAGCAAGAGCCACCTGCAGGATAAGGAAGCGGCAAGTGGGGGCCTTCGGCAGGATGGCTTCAGGGACTGATATGTATTGCCAAAGGCTTGCTGGAGGAGGGATGGGGTGACCAGGATGAGGACAAAGAGACCAAGAGGAGGTGGCTGTGGCCACCCAAAAGAGATAGGACTTGGACCAGTCCTAAGTAGGAGCAGGCTCAGGGACCTGAAGGCAGGACCTGGATCTGTGCCAAAATGGGTTCTCAGTTCTCAGATGTTAGAGGGACAAAAGTGGCAGCAAGTGCTAGGATGCGGTGTGAGAAGCCGAGGACAGGCCATACTCGGTCCAGGCCTGCCCTGTGGCACCTGGAAGCCAAAGGGGTGGTAATCTAGGCTCTCCAGAGAAACCAACTGATAGAGACAGATGGATGGGTGAGAGGATGGTGGAAAAGGTGGCACGGTGGGTAAATGGATGAATAGAGGGGTGTCTGAGAGGGTAGGCAGATGGCAGATGGGTGCATAGATAGGTGGCTGGTGGGTGGATAGCTGGGTAGTGAGAGGGTGGGGGATGGACAAGTGGTAGAAGATGGGTGATGGAATGGAGGATGAATATCTAGATGGGTGGATGGATGGATGATGGGTGAAAGAGTAGATAGATGAGTAGATAGATTGATGAGTAGTAGAAGGATGGGTGGATGGGTTCAGAGTGTTTGCCCGAGTGAGGAGGCACAGTAGAAACTGGAGAGCCCAATGACAAGGATGAGAGAGGGTCAGAATAGAGGGAGAAATGGGAGCCTAGTGGGGGCTGCTTAGACAGTAAGTCAGATAAATGTGGGAACATGTCTGCTCTGCAGAGCCACGCAGGGTTCCAGGCTATGACTGAGCAATTGTGCTGGGTGGAGCAGAAGGCAGATGAGAGGCACTCAGGTGAATGGGAGCTGTGTAGGTGCCACAGTGGGTTTGGATGGCTCCGTAGAACATGAAGATCCTGGCAGACAGACATCTCAGCTGGACAGGCTGTGGTCTCAGGTTGTTTGGCATTGTTTTCATAGGCAGAAATAAGAACATTTATCTTGATTTTTCCCTGGCAGGATATTTGGCATTATCATGGAGCCAAATGACCCCTGCTACCAGTGGCTTGGCTAGAATCTGTAAAAAATAATCCTGGTGGAGATGGCCCAGTGGTGTCACTGGCCTTGTTCATAGCCTTGATAAAACTATGGGGCATGTGGACTCATCACCAGGATGTCATGGTATGGTAGGAGGAGGAGCTAGGCCCGTGAAGCCTAGAGCAAAGTCTGTAGGAAAGGGCTGAGGGTCAGCTTCCCCGTGTTCCACAACACATGTCCTCTGAGACCCATTCTCTACGTGAATGAGGGGGACTCTTGGTTCACCTAAAAGCCATTAGTTGCAAGCCTGTAGGTGGCAAGTGACCATAGGCTTGAAGTTGCTCAGTGACACCAAATCCAGGCTCAATTCAGACAGGTCCTTCTCAGGTCCCAGGACAAGAACTGATCTCTCCACCAGGGACAGCTGTCCTCATTGTCACTGAATAGGTATACCACTGGTAAATGGGACATGTGTCTGGCAGAGTCCAGGGGATTCTGACCTTGGGGACCTGGTTCTGGTGACCTAGTTTGTTCTCACTTTGTTCTTCCTGCCCCAGAAGCCTGTACATCTGCCTATCCCTTCCCAGGGCTGCATCCATAGCTCTTGTGGGACCACAGAGTTCCTTGTGGAGCCTGATACTGGATGCCTCATATGTTAGGTTGAGTTATGTGCCCTGCAAAGACAAGTCCTAGCCCCTCCCTCCTATGCTGGCCTATGCTTTGCCTGCTTCGTAGAGGGGCAACATTTCTTTTTCTTTTTTAAAAAAGATTTATTTATTATGTATATACAGTGTTCTGCCTCTATGTCTGCCTGTGGGCCAGAAGAGGGCACCAGATCTCATTACAGATGGTTTTGAGCCACTATGTGGTTGCTGGGACCTCTGGAAGAGCAGTCAGTGCTCTTAACCGCTGAACCATCTCTCCAGCCCCTGAGTGACAACATTTCTTCATCAGAGCTGGTCAGGTTCTCCCTACTCAAAGCCTTAGAGTAGTGGTTCTCAACCTTCCTGATGCTGCTACCCTTTTTATAGTTCCTCATGTTGTGGTGACCCCCCCAACCATACAATTGTTTTCAATGTTACTTCATAACTGTAATTTTGCTACTGTTGCTATTGTGATTCATCACAATGTAAATATCTGTGTTTTCTGATGGTCTTAGGCAACCCCTGTGAAAGGGTTGTTGGACATCCAATGGGTCATGACCCACAGGCTGAGAAACATTGCATTAGGGGCTCAGCAGTGCTTCAGGGCAAGTATTGTCCTTGTGGTGAGCCCTCAATCTGAAGGTTTTACCAGGATTCAATGTAGACACACTTTCTGGGCTACCTGTAGTCCCCTCCCTCATAGCCTAGTGTTTGCTGTCTCCATAATTCAAGTCAGGACCACAGTTGGCTCCCCACACAGGATAGCACGTGTGGCCCATTCCATGATCCCCTCTCAGGAAGTGAGCTCTCTCATGCTGGCATGGCTGTGAGATGAATCGTGTCTGACTTGTGGCTCCCCAAAGTCCACACACTGAAAGTCAACATGACATTAGTGGCTCTCTTACTGCCGTGACAAGAATAGCCAATCAAAGCAACCTAAGGGCTGGGGAGATGATTCCATCAGCAAAGTGCTTGCCTCACAAGATGAGGAGCTGAGTTCAGACCTCTGGAATCCATGTAAAAAGCAGGCTGTGGTGGTGTGCACCTGGAATGCCAGCGATGGCGTGATGGGAGATGGGGGCAGGTGGACCCCCAGAGGCTCATGAGCCAGGACTATGGCAGGCGCTAGCTCAGCGGTTCTCAACCTGTGGGTCGTGACCCCTTTAGGGGTCAAATGACCCTTCCACAGGGATGACCTAAGACCATCAGAAAATGCAGATATCTACATTAAGGTTTGTAACCACAAAATTACAGTTATAAAGTAGCAGCAAAGGCAATTTTATCGTTGGGGATGTCACCACATGAGGAACTGTATTAAGGGTCGCAGCATTAGGAAGGCTGAGAACCACTGCTCTAGGGTGACAAGGATACTGTCGGAGAGGACACCTTAAGATTGGCATCCTCTGACCCCCATATGCGCTGTGCATCCACCTGACCCCACCCCAATCAGCAACTTAAGGGAGGCGGGTGTATTGTGGCTCACAGTTCAAGGGATACAACCTCTAGTGGGAGAAAGGCTTGGAGTAAGAGCTTGAAGCAACTGGTCAGTTGTGTCCACCTCCAGGAAGCAGAGAGAAATGACTGAGGTATTCAGGGCTGCCTCTCCATTTCTTGTTTACTCAGGCTGGTACTGCTTACGGCACTGCCCACACTCAGGGTGGTTCTTCCTCCCTCAGTCACACTATTACTGACTCCTCATGCACAGGGCCGAGGTGGTTAAGACTCTTTCAAGCTGACAATCTGTATTGGCCATTACAACATGGGACAGGGTTGTTGAGAATGTCAGAGTTAAGATGAGGTGACCAGGATGGGCCTCAGCCCAGCCCAGCAGCATCCTAGGAGAAGGGGAAATGTGATGGAGATGCAGAGGAAGAAGAGAGCATGGAGAGGAAGGGGTACTCCTGATACGTCAAGGAGAGGGGCCCTGAACAAAGAAGCCTCAGAAAGGGCAACCTTCCAGCCACCCTGACTTTGAATTCTATCTTTTTTTCTATTTCTTCTTTTTTTTTAAATTGAGCTATACATGTTCCCCACTTCCCTTCCTTCCTCCCCTCTCCCTTTCAAACTTCCATCTTTTAGGTTTGGGAGAAGACACATTTCTAAAGGGTTCAAGGCACCTTCAGCACTGCCTGTGGTGTTTGTCATACAGCCCTCATTGGCCAGCTCATCCAGGGCTTGCTACACACCCTCTCTGTCACATGCTCCCCACTCCTCTGCTTCTGCAGCATGAGTCCAGTCCATCCAGCGGCTCACAGTGTGGGGCCTCGTGTGTGCCATTCTCAGATGTAACCTTATGCTGTGCCTCTTTCTGGCTCTCGGGGCAACCATGTGCCATGATTACTCAGTGATGGAAGACACATCACTTCATGTCAGCAGCAGTGGGGACAGTCCGGGCTGATGGCCACCATCCTGCATCCCTCCCTTTTTCTATGCACCAGGAAGAACTCAGGTGAGATGAGGCTGTCCTCAGATGTCTGCCCAGGTGTAGACACTGCTTTTTTGTTTGTTTTGTTTTTCAAGACGTGGTTTCTCTGTGTAGCCCTGGCTGTCCTGGAATTTACTGTGTAGACCAGGCTGAGTTTCAGAACTCAGATTAAAGGTGGGCGCCACCACCTCCCGGCTATAGAGACTGCCATTCAGAGAGTAGTGCAGAGCAGTGAGCTGGCTGCTGGCCTTCTCCTGCTTTCACAGGGCATGGCTTTAAATTATTGAGTGGTTGGAAGGCCCACAGTGACAGCCTATTTCATTTGTTTCTCTCCTGGGCTGGGAAGCAGATAGATGCCTCGGCTCCATGTGGGGACCCATAGCTTAGGCTGGAGAGCGGGTCTTGTTCTGCCATGGCTCCCTTACAGGCAGGAACTCGGCGCTGTGACATTTCCAGACCAGGTCCCACATGAGCCTCGCTGCCTTGTGGCACCCTCCCCAGAATCACTTTAAGGGAAACTTCCTCAGACCCAGGGAGAGGGCCAAGAGGATGGAACGGGCTTGACAGCTCTGGCCTCTTCTTTTATAGAATGGGGGCGTCAATGGAGAGGCACTGTGGGGCACACTTTGACCCCACTGATCAGTGGGCCCTTTTCCTATTGGCTAGAGGCCCCTGGAGTCTTTAGAGACCAGGAGGAGCACCATGGACACTAACATGAGGAAGGTTTAATGTCACCTGGCAGTTCTGGTGCTGGGGATGGAGCCAGGTAGGAGAGGGAAGTTGAGGCTCAGAAGTGACATGGCCGTGAGTGGCCCTGGGTGTGGAGGGCACTGACTTAGCAGGGCTCAGGAGAGGCTATTACAAGGAGAAATCCCAAAGAGTTAGCCTGTGCTTTCCAGAAGGGTGGACATTCCTGTCAGCCAGAGGTAGAGCATAAGGTATGGCCAGTGGGACAGGACCCATTTTGACCACTCACTCCACATGTGACTCTTAGATTCTTACGTTCTTTGTAGGCAGTGACAGGTTCTGGAGGGCACATTACCAAATGACCCATGGCTCACTCTTCTACAAAAGGTCTGGATACATTCTAATGGCTGCACTTAGTAATAGCAAATGCCTCACTTTCTCTGTCTGTAAAATGGTAGTGGTGACTATGGTGACGATAGAACCCTTGAAACAATGTATCTAAATTGCAAGGTTTGGCACAGAGGCACAACAGCCCTGGCTGTAATTTCCTTCTCTGATTTGGCCCCTCAGGTACAGTTTTACATTCATCCTCTGTTTTTAGGCCCTGAGCCAAGGCCCCAAGTGAGGTTCGTCCAACTCTGGCTGCCAATGGGGCCCCTCTGCCCTATGAGCAGCCTCAGTTCTCCTGTCTTAACTTTCCACACATCTGCCATCATCCTATCTGTTGTCTCCATGAGGCTGACACTAGGGGCTCTACCTGCTTTCCTTTCATGTATGGGGACCTGGTGTGGGAGGGCCTTCTGTGTATGTGTTGCTTTTATTGGTTAATGAATAAAGAAACTGCTTTGGGCCTATAGCAGAGCTATAGGGGAACAGAGCTAGGCAGAGAAAACTAAGCTGAATGCTGGGAGAAAGGAGACAGAGTCATAGAGAAGCTATGGAGCCGCCTGGAGACAGACGCTGAGAAGTTTACCTGGTAAGCCACAGCTACGTGGCTTAACAGAAATGGGTTAAATTAATATAAGAGTTAGCCAATAAGAAGTTATAGCTAATGGGCCAAGCAGTGATTTAANGCTTTGGGCCTATAGCAGAGCTATAGGGGAACAGAGCTAGGCAGAGAAAACTAAGCTGAATGCTGGGAGAAAGGAGACAGAGTCATAGAGAAGCTATGGAGCCGCCTGGAGACAGACGCTGAGAAGTTTACCTGGTAAGCCACAGCTACGTGGCTTAACAGAAATGGGTTAAATTAATATAAGAGTTAGCCAATAAGAAGTTATAGCTAATGGGCCAAGCAGTGATTTAATTAATACAGTTTCTGTGTGATTATTTCTGGTCTAAGCTAGCCAGGTGGCCAGGAACCAACAAGCAACCTTCTCCAACAGGGACCTCCTGTCCAAAAAAAGGAAGTGAATACTTCCAAGACAAATGCTTTTCATTTGGAAGCAATGCAAAGGCCATGCAGCATGGCAGGGATCTGGGCTTGTCCTCTGGGCACTGATGGAAAAAGAAAGAGCCCTCATTGTAGTCACAGCCCATGTGTCTCAGGAAGTCCCAACCATGAAGAAACTTCTTACAAGACATGGCAGGATGGGCTGAGCTCATTAGCTGCACTGACAGATTCAAATGTGAGCATCAACTTCATTTGTTTCCCTCTTCTTTTATCTTCATGCTTCTAGGAACACACTCAAGTTTATAACCTGTTGCCCAAGGGAAAGCAGTGACTGGCTCATGATACTCAGAACTCATGATACTCAGGCCACAGGCCAGGAGCTGTCTATTTGTTCTGGGCCTCATCTTGCACTAATCTACATTCCATAATCAGTGGTTAGGCTATTCCCTTAAGGGTATGAGTGACATAGCACCCTTGGATGTCCTTATGGCCCACTGGGGGCTTTGACAATCCTGTCCTTTCTCCTGTGTACCTTGTCCCTTTGTTTGCTGGCTTTGGGCATGACTCTGAATAGTCTAGCAGCTCCAATATCTAGGCCTGATAACACAAGAGATATCCCCAGAGCCTAAGCTCCAAGTTAAGAGAACACTGGGTCAGAACAAAGGGAGATTGTGGCTGCTCTTGTCTTTAAATGTTTTCTAATCCCAAATAAGGTAGATCTCATGAGAGGCAGTGGTGTACAGACAGATCCTCCCTGGAAGAGCACAGGCCAATGCATCTGAAGTTTCCTACAGTTCAAGGGGTTGGACCCCACCCATCCCCTGGTACCCTGGTACCTAGAAAAGCTCCACTCCCTCTAGGGTTTTCCAGAAAGAGAGACTGACCTATTTTAGACCATATTCTGTTGCTGTGACAACACACCTGAACCAGGTAGGTTATTAAAATTAGAGGTCTCATGGTTCTGGAGGCTGGATATTCAAGAATGTGTCTCCCACATCTGATCTGCATCTGCCCCTGTGATGTGGGATTTCCTTCTGTATGCTGTGGTTACCATTAATGAATAAAGAAACTGCTTTGGACCCATAGCAGGGCAGAACTTAGCTAGGTGGGGTAAACTAAACTGAATGCTGGGAGAAAGAATGGCGGAGACAGAGAGATGCCATGGAACCACTGGAGACAGATGCCGGTCAGAAGTTTAGCCGGTAAGCCACAGCCACGTGGTGATACACAGATTAATAGAAATGGGTTATGTAATTTTACTATGTTAAAGTTAAAACTTCCTTTTTATTTAAACAGAAAAGGGGAGGTGATGTGGGATTCCCTCTGTATGTTGTGATTAGCATTGATAAATAAAGGAACAGTTTTAGGCCTATAGCAGAGCTATAGTAGAACAGAGCTAGGTGGGAAAACTAAGCTGAATGCTGGGAGAAAGGAGACAGAGTCAGAGAGAAGCCATGTA
>LOJH01005215.1:15829-32774 GCA_001685095.1 Ellobius talpinus | reverse complement strand
ACTAAGCTGAATGCTGGGAGAAAGGAGACAGAGTCAGAGAGAAGCCATGTAGCCCCTCTGGACACAGAAGCCCGGAACTTTACCTGGTAAGCCACAGCCTCGTGGTGATACGGATTACTAGAAATGGGTTAAACTAAGTTGTAAGAGCCAATAAGAGGTTAGAGCTAATGGGACAAGCAGTGTTTTAAATAATATAGTTTCTGTGTGGTTATTTTGGTTCTGGGCGGTCAGGACCAACAAGCAGCCTCCCTACAACACCCCTGAGTCTGAGTGGTCAGTGAGAGGAGGGCCTTGGTCTGGCTGTTAAGGGTGCAGAGAGCTTCCTGTGCCTTCTTTGAAGCCTTTGGCGCCCTCTCCAGGCTGGCTGCTCAAACAGCAGCAGTGGGACTTGGTAACAGTAAATCATGGGATTTGATTTTCCCAAGTCATTGTTGACTGAAATCATGAATGGATCCCTGTGAAATTGGCCCATCCTTTGAGGGAGGTGATGGGCCCACATTTAACCCACATTTACTGTCATCTTGACTATTGTTTATTCAGTATTGGCTCTAGGCTAGTAGCTTTGAACAGTTTTCTCTGTATTACTAATTTAAGCCAAGGGTATTAACTGTGACTTAAAAGGTGAGGAAACTGAGGTGCTGAGATCACCCATGGGTCATAACCCTGCAGACCCAGGACAAAGGTCTAAATTTAATCTATTAAAATCGACTGATTTGCTACAAGTCAAACCCAGCCCTGCAGAGTTCTGTGCATGAATAAGTTGCAGCTGGGCCAGCCCTACCTTGGTTATCAACTTCCTGGGTGATTTGGTTTTCTGGGCAAGAGATCCCAGAGTCAGTCCCGCTCTTTGTGGGCACCTGCTGCTGAAGCACAGCTGCCAGCAGGGTCTCCTGGTTTACAGGATGTGGAGGAATGTGCTGCTCCCCTCAAGGTTTCACCAGAGCCTCTGACCTCCTGGTTCCCTTTGAAATAGATGGATGATACTGATCGCCGGGGAGGCATTTCTGCTTCTGTCTCAGTACTTCTTCGTACATCCCTAATCCGGACCAAACGCCCCTGGCCCGTACCTCTCCATTCAGTGCCACGTCCTGCATGCTCCCACTCTGGGCCCTGCGCATCCGTGCTCTCTCCTCTCTCTAGCCCGTCTCCTCTCAGGCCCTTGTGCCCACCTGTTGTCACCACCGGCGCACGGCAGAATCCACCTGTGCCTCCCTATGCAGGCTCTCCTTTCAGTCTGTTTCCACGCCCTGCTCTGGACGCCTGACGTCACAAGGGTATCGGTCACCGTGTGGGCAGGATGGCTAGAGAGTAGGATGTGCCAGAGTCTTCTCTGTGTGCACCGCCCAGCGTCAGCCGAGCCATAAGAACGACGCCTGGGCGTAAGGCGAGGTGGCCAACCGCTTAGCCAAGGAGTCCGGACACCTGCGCCGGAATCTCAACCCGTTAGAACTTCGCCCTGGGGGTGTGTGTCATTAAATACTGCTCCTGGTCTGCTTCCCCTGCCCGCTCCTCCTGCCCCACCTCAGTTCCCCCTTTCTGTGTACTGGGAAGGAAGAGAAGATATCGTTCCGAGACCTTCCATTACTCCAGGAGAGGTACTCCAAGATCCTTTTTCCCTGCGCCTCCCTCTTCGCTATCCCAGTACTGAAACGAACCACAGCCTAGTCCTTTAGACCGTGTTGACAGCTCTGCAGAACTCCAGAAGCAGGTGCGGAAGGGCACCTGCGCTACCGCCAGCCTGCGCCTGCGCGGACCGCATAGCCTACTGGGACTTGTAGTCCTCACATCCAACCGCGGTGGCACGCAGGCGGGCTGCGGGGGCGCGGCGCCTACACTTCCCAGGGTGCGACCCACCCGCGACTCGACACTAGGCGGGGCCTAGTTGAGGGGCGGGGCTAGGGGGCGGGGCGGGAGCCCCGAGCTGCGGTGGCGCTGCAGGCAGAGGGTAATGTGCTCCGAGCCTCTGGCCACAGGAGCGCCAAGGATCGTGTGAGCGCCGCACCTACGGGCCCAGTTGTCGGGCTGTCGCAGAGCGGGGACCGCCTAGGAGCTGCCGCTGACATGAGTGCAGGTGAGTGCTGCGACTGGGAATCCGCGGGTTCCGAGCTGCAGTCCTGGCAGGGTCTCGAGGACTGGGTGGCAGTCAGGCTGCACCTGCACTGCAGTGCCCTGAGTACAGCGGCTCCACCCAACTTTTGCTCCAGGGTGTGCAGCCCCGAAAGCCCGGCCTTCAGTCCCTCTCCCTGAGCCAGGACGCGGAGTTCCGTGGCGTGCGCCAGAATCCCTTCCCACCGTGCCAGCTAGGGTAGCTGCGCAGAGATGTCTGGCAGGCGCCACTCCTTGCTTCTCTGTGTGGGGTTCCAGGTTGCTTCAGTAAAGGGACTGGGTGCCATTAAGGGGCCCTGGGTCATCGCAGTCCTAACCGTGGAGAGAGGTGTGATGACAGGCGGAGCTGTGCAGCAGGGGACTCCGCCCTTGCGCGGTTCCCGCAGAGCCTGGGTGGTGGCGTATGGTAGACCCTGAGCGCTCCAGGTTCGCCGCTGCAGATTTGAGTGCCAGACTGTCTGCGCGCGTTGTCCTTCCAGTCCCTCCGTCCTGAGTGTCTCAGCCCTGCCTCTCCCGCTGCACCCACCCTCAGGGATCTGACAGCCTCTGTGCGATGCTGGAAAATCCCACATCCCTGCAGCCCAGCAGTGCCTGAGCTCAGAGAGAAACTGAGATCTAGAGCTAGAAGGCTTTGACTCAGACGCGGGAGCGTCTGCACATCACCTCAGGATGCACCCATCTGAGCCTTATGAGTGTGGCCTGCCGGGAGGGCTGATCCTTGCATTCCCCAGCAGAGAGGGGCAGGCCTCCATTTTCAGGAGCTATGGCCAGACTTCAATGACTTGAGCTCTGACAAATGATAGAGATTTGAACCCAGGGCACCTTGATTCCAGGATGCTTCCCCCAAGCCCAAGTTGCTACTGACAGCAGTATGGCCCTTGGCCACATTGCATAAACCAATATGTCCAGCTACTTCCTCTGGGAGAAAGTGGGCAGGGAGGGAATGAGCTTGGGGACTGCTGACTGTAGGCTTTCAACCTGGAGTCCTTCCTCCCAAAAACTGTCTCCCTCCTAGCCAAGGAAGGAGGAACTTCTGCAGTGGGTGTTGAGAGTAACTAAGAGAAAGTGGCATGGGAAGTGGGAGCCCTCCTGAGATAGCCAACCTGTTACCTGGGGGTGTATGGGGTGGCCATCCTCAAACTTGGCAGGGCCTCCAGACATTTATCTAATGGCGGTGGGGATAATGGCTGGGTGCACGTAGGGTAATTTCATGTTTCCAGACCATAATTGATACTTCTCATCCTCCTGTAATCAGGAGCCCTCAGAGGAAGCACAGGTGCCCACTCCCTGCATTTGTAGTTTTTGTCCCCAGGGGAGGAAGACTGGTTGTTATGGCAAGGAGACTGGGTTTTGAGCTGTGGTCTGTGTCTGGTGATCCTGGCACTGGGGCATCTTCCCAGTCTCGGCCTGCTCATCTGGAACTTCGGTTACCCTCTACGTGGGAAATCTCTGCATACAGCAGCCCCTCAGGAGTGTGGACGGTCTTTGTCATTGCTGGGTGACCTGGGTTCCTTTTGGAAATGGAGCTCAAGTATTGTCTGGCTCACCTGTCTCTCATGCCTTGGCTCTGGCCAGCCTATTACATACACGGTGGTGTCGCTTTCATTTACAGTGGGGGAGAGTGGACAGAGGCGCCGAGATTCCAGTGTGTGGCTGCAGTGTACATCCGGCAGCTCAGGAGCATTCACTGTCAACAGGGAAAGACTCCCCTGTGCCTCCGTGGGGAAGGCTGGCATCATTCTGGAACCTGGCACAGACAGGTGTCATGGAGTGATACTGGTCCTGACCATGCCCAGACAGGCAGGTGATGGTGCACCTGGTATCCTGTACAGCCTCCTGGGCTAGGTTCCTTCCCAGTTGTGGTGAGGACAGAGTGGGCACTGCTGGGGTCTGTCAGCACAGTGCTGCTCCATGCTGGTTCTGGTGGGGCATTGAGGCCTGTGGATGCTACCCTGCTGCTCTGTGCTGGTTCTGGTGGGGCACTGAGGCCTGTGGATGCCACCCTGCTGCTCCATGCTGGTTCTGGTGTGGCACTGAGGCCTGTGGATGCCATCCTGGCTGTGTTTGCCTGTTGGTCTCAAGTGGCCAGGGAAAGGCTTACAGAACACTGCAGCAAGGTACAAGGAGATGGTGTTCCATGGCAGTCAGCTCTTGATCCAGATCAAGACACTAGTCACGCAGTTCTCTGTGCCTTAATTTCCCCAACTATTGGAGGTATCTCTATAGCTGTGTGTGCAGTGATAGCCCTCAGACAATGAGACTGGAAGGTGGTATTGGGAGCAGAGGTTGCTTCTTTGCATTGGAACACATGTGACCACAGTGGAGTAAGGGGGCTGGGAAGGCATCTGAACTGGTTCAGACTGATGGACCCTGTGCTGGCTCTGCCAACAGGCACTGGGTCTTGAGTAAGGCCTGTGTACTACATGTCCCTGGGGGTAACTGTAGGCCTAACTGAGCTGAGGTAAATAAATGTATACACGTGTGTGTGTGTGTGTGTGTGTGTGTGTCTATCTGTGTGTCTGTTTCTGTGTCTCTATGTATTTGATTCTGTAACTAGGTGCCACAGACCAGGGGCTTCATGGAGAAAGTTATTTTTGGATGTTGCTGGAGCCCAAACAACCAAGATCAAGGCATCAACAGACTGATTTCTCTCTTCTTGGCTTGTAGACAGCATCCCCTCCCTATGTCCTCACAGAGTTGTCCCTCTGTGTGTCTGTGTCCTGCTCTCCTCCTCTTCTGAGGACACCATGCTGGTTGAATGAAGGCACAAGAGTGACCTCATTTTATCTTGGTGACCTCTGTCAAAGCCTCATCCCCTCATATAGCCACAGACTAAGATGCTGTGGTCAGGACTATACTATGTGAATTCAGTTCACAACAAGTGGAGGCCTGGGAGCCTGGTTCAGCTACCTTTTACTCCCATGGATGCTGTGTAGGCAGCTGGAAGGGACCTGAGGATGCTCTGGATATACCCACCCCCACACAGGGCAATGAGGACTAGAGAAGGACAGGCACCCTTCCAGGACCAAGGAGAGTATTTGGTACAACCATCTAACACACTTGGAATGTGGCATCCACTCCTGTCCCAGGAGTGGGCAGCATGTGGCCACAAGCTGTCTGCCTGGGCACCACTAACATATCAGAACAGGTCACCAGCCACAGTGGTGAACGAAGAATGCCAGACATCATGCCTTCATCCTGGAAATATTTACTAGGTGCCTACCGTGTGCCTTCACTGCTCCAGGCTCTGAGACTTTGCAGCAAACAAAAACATGAGGAAACTACCACTTTCTTGAAATTTGCATCCTAGGTGGGTGTAGGAGGCATTAACAATGGATCTGATGACCTCTCAGCGTTAGCGGAAAAATGTTTAAAAAAGCCAATTTCATTAAGAAACAGCAGAGGGGAGCTGGAGAGATGGCTGAACACTGGCTGCTCTTCCAGAGGACAAGGATTTGATTCCCATCACCCACATAGTGGCTCACAACCTTCTGTAACTTCAGCTCCAGGGAAATCTGATGTTCCCTTCTGGCCTCCTCAGACACCAGGTATGCAGGGGGTGCACAAGCATACTTGCATACAAAACACTTGCACACATAAATAAAAGAATAAAAAGAAACAGTGGACGGTGAAACCGCATTGCATGTGATCTCAGGTCTCCCACACAAGGAGGAAAGGCTTAGAAGGAGAATCGCCAGCATTTCTGAGGGGGCGTCTGAGAGCCACTCACTGCCGTGCTCGTCTTTGTGACATTATGCAGACTCAAGAGCAGGAAGCAGTGTTGCTTTGGTTCTGGGAATGGTGCATATGGGTTTGGAAACCCATGATTGCAGGGAAATGGGCTGTTCACTCTGTAGGAGTCACTCACTGCCTTTTGCACAGAGCACAGAGGGGCATCTCATTGTCCTTGGCTGGGTGGAGCCAAGCACAGGCAGACACACTATGTTCCATCTTCCCTAAGAACCCCACGGTGGGTAAGGTGCAACAGAGATGAATCCCTCAACCCTGAAATGTGTCAGGAGTCACCTTTGTCCAGGACTCTGAGGACCATGGGCTGGCACTTTCCGCTTCCATATGCTCTGTATCCCCAACCTCTGACCTTTTTTCCCCTGTGGTGATCAAGGTTAGTTCTTAAACTAGCTACCCCAAATTAAGTTCCTGCTAATGAAGTAGTTTAGTATTATCTAGAATCAGGTTTGAAGTTGATGAACTCTTGGAAAATCCATTCTGATATCCCAGGAAAGGGAATGTCCCCTGACCCTTTGAATGTTCCTAAAATACCCACCCAATGCTGGAGAGCTCTGAATTGGTGAGATGGAGGAGGGTTAGGTCTGAGGAAGGCCCTGTGCTATCACTAACCCTTTAAAAGGGACCATGGCCTATTCTCAGGGCTAGGCCAGGCCACAGTTGCTGACATTGGCAGCTGTTGGGCCTCAAGGATGCTGGCCCCATGCCCACCTGCTCTAGACTCTGTGGTTGTCCTCTGCACAGGCTTCTTATACCCTTCCCGTGCTTTCCTGTGGCCGTGCCAGCCTCATGGGAGGTGGGTAAGACCTTTCCTGGTGTCAGGCCTTCTGGGGTGGCTCCTTGTTCTGTTGTCCTATGTATTTCCCCGATCATATATCAGGGTCTTGGGGGACTGAGGGTGCTAGACACTCAGTGCCATTGCCAGCTGCCTGGCAGAGCCTCAAGGAGCAGGTAAAACATCCACGGCAGGAAGACAGTGTGAGAGGCAGTGTTAGCTCTTGGTCACTTGGACTTGGTCACTATCATGTGCTGTGATGGGGGCTTCTTGGCTGTTTTAAGCATGCTGGGCTTCTACCAAGTTGCTGCATAGAGCCTCATGGCTGCTGGTCCCTGACGGAGTAACTGGAGTGCCTCATCTCTGTTTACTCAAGGAATGTTTCCACCACCACACAGCTCGGGGCTTCTAGGGTATCCACAGCACCCAGGCAGGACGGACGGGCTTGTATGTCACCTCAGCAGCCGTGCTCACAGGGCACTTCCTTAGGGCCTTGGGCCAGACGGGGGATCTGCTTTCTCCTGTATCCTCCTCGTACCTCACAGGCCTAGTACTGGGGTTCCCTCACACAGAGTGAAACTGAGGCCTTGCAGGTCCCGGTAGTTACCTGGGTTCACAGGATTGGTAAGTGGATGGGCTGGAATTTGAACTCCAAGGGGCCTGCCTCAGCCCCAGCTGCCCTGTGTCTCACAGATGGAGTGGATAGTGTCTGGTCCTTCTCCACCTGTGTGCCCTGCTATCAGCTGGGGCAGTTTCTGTTGCTTGGTGATGTGAATGAGAGCTTTGTGTGCACAGGTCCGACCCTGAGGCATCACCTCAGAGCTTCTTAGAGGGATTTGTGTACCTGTCTTCTCACCTGAGCTAGGGAGCTTTGCTCCAGCTTTCCAGGAACAGGTACACATCTCTGGCAGTCTCCTCTGCTTTCTGTGAAGTTTCCGCCTAGGTTCATTGATCCACACTTTGACAGCTCTGGCCACCAGAGAGGGATCTTACCATGCACAGCTCACATGCCTCCCTATAGGTCATCTCAACTCCTGGTCCCTTCAATATACGGCTCTGACACCTGCCTCAGATACCCCCAGCATACATGCAGGGCCTTGGCCCTCTAGAGCTCACTATTCACTTGAAGTGGATAGTCACAATGCCCACTTCTCCTATGGTTCCCTCAGCCCTCCCCTGCCAGTGTCTCCCTTTGTGCAACTTTGGGCAAGTAATTGCCCCTCCATGTGACTTAGTGTACCTGTGTGTAAGAACTAGGGCCCCTTGGAGTACGCCTGGCCAAGAAGTCACCTTCTGAGGCTGGCCTCATTTCAGATGACTGTGCCTGCCAGTCTTCCTCATCTGACGTTGCCAGGCTCCCTTCTGGGGAAGTATTTTGGCCTTCATGATTTGGTTAGGGTTAGGGTTCTGATGTAAAAGGACTAACAGCCTGACCGGGAAGAGGCTCCTGACTTGCATGTATAGTAACTGCCATTTGGCTCCGTGGGAAGGATTAAGGCAGGTGGGAGATGGGTTTTTATTCTAAGACCCTTATTTTCACTGTTAGGCTCAGCACAGGGACTGGTCCCTGGAGCTCTCTGCCTGGGGGCTTTGACTGATGGTGAATAGGTGTGTCCCAGGCAGGAACTGTGTGATAGCAGGATGCTATCAGAGGGTCTCATACCATCTGCTCCATGGCTGGAGTCCCCTATCCGAGGGTAGCTGGTACTCAGTGGAGAGCATAGGGGCCCATGGCACAGTGGAGTTCCAGGCCCCTGTGTTAGGTATCCTCCTCCAACTGCCCTTTGCCTCAGTTTGCCCACCTATGAGCAGAGTTAGCACCAGCTTCTGGGGATACTAGCAAGCAGGAGTATAGGGACATCTGAAACATCCTGCACCGATTGGGGACACCCGAAGTCATCCTCTGAAGTCAGCTTACCTCCTAAGCCACTTTGCTTCGTGTCTTTCTTTTGACTGCTCGCTAGCCCAGCACACTCCAGATCTGTTTACACCTCTGATCTCTAGGGAGTGCCTAGGCGATGCCTCAGCTGTGTCCTCAGAGGCCCATGTGCTGCGTTGAGTCATATCTCCTGAGTTGAGCTTTTTGGGCCTTGATATCTTCACACCCAGGAGCAGGAAGGGACAGGGAGGCAGCAGTGTGATGTCAGTCAGAATGCTGGAATAGAAGCTACTGTGCCTGCAGGAGTCTGTCCTAGGGCAAAGCAGGCCTCAGACTCTTTCCCAGAGCCTCTGAGCCTCTTAGAGTGTTCCTGGCAGGGAGGTGGCTCCTTGACACTTGTCCTGGAGGAAGAGTGAGTGGGTGAAGCTGGGTCCTGCCTCGGACTTGGCTCCTCTGTCACTCAGAAAACGGATTCTCTGGGGTTTCAGTGTCTGCAATATCTGTCATGGAAAATGACACCTTTAAGCCTGTGTCCCCACTCCTGCTTTGGTGCTTTAGTAGGCACAAAAGCAGAGCCCCAAATGCCGCCTTCACTGTCACCAAGATTACTTGTGACGTTTCAGTCCTTTGTCTTTAATGGCCTTGGCTTCTGTTCTGAGAGGATACAGAAGGGAGGTGTTAACTAGCAGAGGCTGGTTAACTAGCAGGGGACCCTGGGAGGCTTGAGGGAGAGAATGTTAGGGGAGAGGCAGGAGGGACCCTCAGGATGAGCATCACCAGGGGAGATGGGTGATGGGTTTGATTCTTCTGCAGCCTGTTGGGAACATAGTAATATTCTCACAGTCTCATAAAGAAGCTGGGGGTCTTTCTCCTCGACAGTGACTTCCCTAGGAACTGTTGGTTGGGAGAGCTTAAATCCCACACTGTCTTGGGTGGGGTTAGTAAAACTCCCCGAGATGGAGGAAGGTGCCCCTGCTAGGTGCAGGGCAGTATGCTGAGAGAAGGGAGGAGGGGGAGGAGACAGGTGAGAGAGTTACTGGAAGTGGGGGAGGACACAGAGGAGGAGGAGAGGAAAGGGAAGAGGAGGAAGGAAGAAAAGGGAGAGGGAAGAAGAGGAGAGAGGGAAGGGGTGGAAATGGAGAAGGAGGAAGAGGGAGAGAAGGAAGAGAAAGAGGGGAAAGAGGAAGGGGAGGAGTCACCTTGAGGCTGCTACCACCTAGTGTTTCTGGCAGAGCCAGGTGGATCTAGCCTCAGCCTGGTTGAGGCTTCCTTTGTTCCAGGAATCAAAGTCTACCCCTACTCAAGCTCAGAGCTGTTCCAAATGTTCTGGAAGCCTCCATTCACTAGTTATTTGCCTTTACTGCTAGTCCTGCTCATCTTCTTCCTGCCCCTCCAACCGTTTATCTGGACTCTGCCGCTTTTCCACTCAAGTTCTGGCCTGCTCCACATGACCACGGAGCCCCCCAACTCTATCACATTGTCACCTCCCTCCTTGCCTTTGACCCTGTGGAGTTTCCTGCTGAAGACTCAGGTCAGGTCCTGGCTGCTGTGCAACCCAGGGCTGCTACTGACACTCTCTGATATGCTTCTTAGATGATGCCAGGGCTGGATCCTGGCTCCCAGGGGCCTCCTGTCCTAATTCCTGGAAGTTGTCACTGTGTCAGCTTTGCATGGGCAGAGGGAGTGTTCAGATGTGACTAAATGAGGACCTTGCCATGGGGACGTGATTCTGGGTTACCTGGGTGGGTCTTCATTGGCGCAAGGCAGGTCAGAAGAGATGGAAAAGTGATAACTAAAACAGAGCCAGGAGGGGAGCTTCCGGGCAGCTGGCTCCAAATATGGAGGAAGGGTCATGAGCCATGGGATGTGGGAAGCCAACAGGGCAGATGTCTCTGAAGAACCAGCCTTGCTGCCCCTCAAGTTCTCTTTTGCAGCCACCCCAAACCGTTTTTCCTATGGGGGAATCTTGCTTTGATGGAGTTCAACTCCCGCACACTCCTAAGTGCCCTTTTGAACATCACATCTGCCAGGAAGCCCTCCCAACACCCCCATGGGGCTTATGTATCCCTGGCACCTCTGAGGATAGAAGCCAGATGAGATTCTTCACTGTGGTTCTGTGTTCCCAGGGTAGGGCGTAGCATAGCTGGAGCTGGAGAGGCTCTTATCTCTCATCCCTAAACCCCCTGACTTAGGGCCCAGCTCTGTTCTGCTGGGCTCTCAGGCCTCCCCTCTCTCAGATGTGTGATCTGGTTGACTCCTGATGCTCATGGTGAAGGGAGATGATCTAAAGCCAGGGCCTTCCCTGCTGGTCCTGGTCACCTGGAAACTGTAACCCAGAGCCAAGGTCCAGGGCAGTGCCTGGCTGTTGGTTGTCCCTGGGAGCCATATGGAACAAGCAGGATAGCACAGATGTGTCCACCAGTGATTCGGGAGGCCAGTAGCTCAGCCTGGCTGACGTCAGTGTGTAGCTGTACTGCCCATAGTCCGTAGGATAGCCAGCGCTTGTCTCTCCCTGATTTGGTGACCACCTCCATTCCACGACTTATAGCCTCATCACTTCAGTCTCTAAGGCCAGGGCCTGCAACCCTCTCTTCCATCTTCCCATGGTGACCTGTGTGTGTAAGTTCCCTCTGCTTCCTCCTTATAAGGACAGGTGTTATGTCACCCAGATAATCCTGAGTGACATTGATTTTTAACTTCATGGCATCTTATCCAAACCACAAACCACCATTATCCACATGAGTACAATATTTCCAGATATTTTGAGGAGGAAAATGACATCTTTTTGGTGACCATTAGTCAATACAGGTTCTGCAGCAGTCTGTGGCTGGGCTGGATGCGTCTTCTCTTATCGCAGGTAGAGTCTGAGAGTGAGGATGACTTCTCATAGGGTGAAGAACCTGTCTTTTAATTCACAAAATCTAAATACCCTGTGTGCCGTGAGTTTGCCACGTGCATACCTGGTAGACAGGGCTGTCTCTGGAAGCAATTAGGGAAACATACTGAGCCTTAAGAATCTAGGACTTCTGAGAGCAGGGTGCCACCTCGGGAGGTGCTGCCTAGGAGCAGCTGTGAGTATGGTTGGGGGCTGGGCATCAGAAGCCACAACAGAGGGAGAGTGATGTCATCTACTGTCCATCCAGGCAGAAATCACAGGCCATGAAGGGCAAGGTCCATGCCAGCAGCATCTCTCAGGCTTCCGGTGCTCCAGGGCCCAGCATTGCTAGGACCCTGAAGTGCTTTTGTGTGGGTTGCACTTAAGGTTATTTGCTGAGCTAGAAATTAAAATGCAGAATTTTTTAAAACCTTTAAATTAAAACTGTAATAAAGGGCTCTCGTGCAAACCCATGAGCATAGTCAGTGAGTGCAAAGTCGCTCTTCAGATTTGTGAATCTCCTTAACACCCAGCTTCACAGACAGTGATCAGACTCTGATGTCTGGTTCTGTGATCAGTTGGTTGTGATAGCACACGTGTGGCCACTACAGTCAGGAGACAGTGAAGGTGACTGTCAGCGTCTGTCACCACCAGAAAGAACCCATGGCAATCACTGATAAACAAATAATGCTTCTTTGAGCTCCCCTCCACGGGGGTCCCCAGGCTTTCAGGTCTCTGGTAGGATGTGGGTACAATGGTGGGGGCACACGGCAGAGTAATTCTTATCTTGTGGCAAGAAAGCAAAAGAGGATAAGGAAGAGGCTGATGCCCCACTGTGTGCTCTGAGGGCACTCTCTCTGTGGCCTAGAACTTCCCTTGGCCACATTCCCTAAAGATTCTACCACCACCTCTCAATAGTGCCACCTGAGGACCTAGCCTTCCTCACTGGGGCCTTAGGGGGAAAAACAACCCCCAAACCCCAAAACAAGCTGCATCCCTGTATGACGCAAAGTCTCATGTCCACCTCAGGGTTCAGACTACATCCTTCCATTCCCAAGACTCAGCATGTCTCTTCTGTCCCAGTGCTTCTTGTCCAAATTTAAAATAAGAACAACAAAATCTACCAAGCAAAAAGCCTAAATTCAACTGGGCAGTGGTGGCACACGCCTTTAATCCCAGCACTCTGGAAACATAGGCCGTGAGGGGGATCTCTGAGCTCAAGGCCAGCCCGTTCTACAGGGTGAATTCCAGGACAGCTAGGGCTACACAGAGAAACCCTGTCTTGAAAACAAAGCAATACAAAAACAAAAACAAAAAACAGGAAAACAAAAAATAAAAAAGTCCACGTTCAAAGTTTCTGAGATTCGAATATTCTAAGCTGTGAACCCCTGGAAATCTTTTAAAAAGAAAATTACACTTTCTGAGGTAAACATTGTTATTTAAAATTGAAGAATATGAAAATAGAAGTTATTTGACCCCAAACAAGACCAGAATGCAACAGTACAGACATGAAACCCTAACTCTGCATGGCCAGTATCTGAGGTGCACTGCAGAAGGGTGCATAGGGTTTAGGCAGCCCTGGCACTCTGGTTTGCTGGCTGTAGCACCCAGGGCCTCTCTCTGATGTGTTTCTGTGCTACCTGCAGCTTTCCTCAGCATCTCTTCATCCGTAAGGTCCTGGACTGGAGACACCACAGGCTACAGTTTCAGTTTATGGTTCTATGCAGCACTCTTTCAGAGGCTGTTTGTAGGAATTCCAGTCCTGTAGCACTGGCCTGGCCTTTCTGGGCCTTCCTTTGCCATGCCAGTGAAAGCCATCATGATCCATAACCCCACATTGTGCACCCCTGTGAAACCAGTATCCTGTGGATAGTCCAAGATCTGTGAGGTGGGGGGTTGTGTCAGAGCTGGCTTGGACCACAACTGCTGAGGTGACTTCTGGATGCCTTGTTGGTCCAACTTAGGGCTGGGGCACACAGAGCACCCTGGTGCTCTTTCAGGAAAGAATTCTGTTCTGGAAGTTCTCTAAGACAGATCTGCCTTAGATGTCTCTGGTTTCTGTGACCATATTGCCTCTATGGTCACTCTCCTGTCCCCCAGGAGCCCTTCAGCAATCATATCCATCAGCTAAAACTATGCAGGCTCCTTCTAGTCCAGCTGAAGTTTCCAAATCTTTCTGCTCTGCTCCTCTTTGCTCCTCATTCCTCTTGTTAATCTAACACAGCCTGCAGTTACCACACTACAGCTAGTGATGCCCATGCCAAAGCTGATTTTGTGTTGCTATGACATGGTTTCTGTCAGATAAAGTAGCCTGTTCTCTTGCTTTTCCTCATACATGCTGTCAGGGCATTGAAAAATACAGCCATATTCTTTGCTGAGCTATAACAAGAGAGATATCTCGCCCAGTTCTGGGTAGAATTCCCATTCCATCTGAATCCTTCTCAGCAGAGACTCCACTGTGTACTATAGCATCTGATCTTCTAAGCTCCCCAGGACGGTCTCCCCTGAGCTCCTCCAACTGCTTTCCAGGTCTCCTCTAGCCAATTCCTCCAGAGGCTTCCAAACTCCTTCCCCAGCCCACTTGTCCTCCTCTTTAGGGACAGCCACAGTCCATGACTCGACCTCTTAGTACAATTTTCTGTTGCTATCACAATAGATCTGAGGGTGTTTAACTTATGAAGAGAAAGTACCTATTTGTACCTGGAGTTTTAGAGATACTGGTCCCTCTCACTGGGCAGGTCCATTGCTTTTAGACACCTGATGGGTTGTCGATGGTGACGTTGGACACGTGTCTAAGAGTGAAACAGCAAGAGGAAGCAGAGAGGTTGGGGCCTCACTGTCTGCTTCCAAGGCCGTGCCAGTTACTATTAATTGTCTGAAATCCCCAAGGAGATGGGACTGTGGGGGTCGTCTGTGCTGGAGGGTGTAGGAAGACCACCTTAGACAGGAAGGGTCTGGATGGTATAAAATGGAGAAAGTGACCGATCACTGACTCTAAAATCACTCATATCTCGCAGTTTGCTAATTGTGGATGCGATGCGGCCAGCAGCCTCGAGCTCCTGCCGCCTTCCCCTCCCCCTGTGATGGACTGGATCTTAATATGTGAACAAAAATACTTGGGTTGCTTTTGTAAGGTGTTCCATCACATCAACAGGACAAGAGATGAAGACAGGGACTTAACCTTAGTGACCCAAGGACCTCCTTCTAGGCCTCTCCTTGTAAGGATTCTGCCTTTCCATGGGACCACCTGGGGGTCAAACCTTCAACACATGCACCTTTAGAGAATACTCAGTATGTGTCTTGTTAGTTTATTGCTGTGAAGACACCTTGACCACGGCAGCCCTTTCTGTTTGTTTGTTTTTTGAGACAGGGTTTCTCTGTGTGTGTAGCTTTGGAGCCTGTTCTGGAACTCGCTCTGTAGATCAGGCTTGCATTGAACTCACAGAGATCCCTCTGCCTCTGCCTCCTGAGTGCTGGGATTAAAGGTGTGTGCCATCACCACCCGATGACCACGGCAACTCTTATAAAGGAAAACATTAAATTGGGCCCTCCTTCAGGTTTAGAGGTTTAGTCCACTATCATCATGGCGGGAAGCATGGTGGTATACAGGCAGGCGTGGTGCTGGAGAGGAAGCTGAGAGTTCTGCATCTTGATCTGCAGGCAGCAGGAAGAGACAGTGAGCCACTATCCCTGACTGGAGCTTCTGAGACCTCAAAGACCACCCCCTAGTGACACACCTCCTCCATCAAGGCCACAACTACTCTGACAAGGCCACAGCTCCCAATAGTTCCAGTCCATATGACTCTATGGGGGCCATTTTCATTCAAACCACCATAGTGTCCAAATCAACAAATGGCCAGAACATTCTAGTCTTAGTAGCAAAATGGTCTTGAGCTTGCTAGAGCCCCAAGAGGTTCTTGGGACTGCCAGGAATCTCTGGACAGTTCTGAGAACTTCTGAACAAGGGAGGGATGTTATCCACTCATTAAAATGATAATGAGGTTAGTGTCAGTGCCGGTGGTAGAGGCAAAATTTAGGATATACATTTGTACACAGTGATGTCTTAGACATTTAAAACAAGCACGTTAGAGGAAAATCCATCAAGAGATAACGGCATTATGGCAATCCTTCCTTTACCTCTAACTCTGTGAATGATGGCTTTGCCCAGACTGGTCTCAAGGATGTTCCCCTAAAGTCGAAGGCAGCTGTTGGCCTTTCCATCCCAGGCATTATTCACTCACCGCAGTCAAGGACTCTGACACCTGGCATGTGGCCAGCCCAGGGATCCAAATGCATGTGTGATGTGATCTCTGGTGACAATTTCATCCACTGTTATAAATGAAAGAGGGATTTCTGAACAGGAGCAAATTCCCCACTGTTGATGAGAAATTTGTTCTGAGATTCTGCGCCCTTGGTCAGATGGAATGCTCACACCTGGCAGGGCCTCAGCAGAGAGCTAAATATACCCTGGGCGTGGCAGCCTTAGAACCCTGGCCGCTGACCGGGCAGATCCTCAGGGAGCCACTGTTTTATCTCATAGCAATCGATGCCTGTGTCGTTATAGCACCCGAGGGCCCTGGGTACACTGCCCTGGGTACACTGGGGACATGAGCAGGTGCAACCTCCAACCTTCACAGAGCCAAGTGGTGTGAAGCCATCGCTCCCATTTGCTAGCATTGTGTTCCAGGTGGACAGGAAGTGTGGCCTGCCTAAGGTCATGTGGCAGGTAGGGCTGGCAGTGGGGCTCAGATCTGCAGGCCAAGAATGTGCGTCTCCCACAGTGCTTTTCCAACTCTAATGCCGGTGGAGGAGGCAGCCCTGTGTCTGATAGAAACCGTCTGTAATGGCTGATATTGACCGTCAATGTGGCAGAACCTAGAATGACCCAGGGAGCACACCTGGGGGCATATCTGTGAGGGAGTTTCTAGATTGGGTTTACTGATGGGCAGAGGGAAGACCTGCCCTGAACACGGGTAGCACCATCCTGTGGGCTGAGGGCTCAGATGGACTAAAACGGGAAATACAGTCTAGATAGCAGATTTGAAGTAACTAACGGTATCCCTCTCATGGGTGGAGCAAACTGCCTGTCAGCTGGTGGCATAGGGGCCATCAATAGCAGAGCGATGACCTCACCTCCCTGAGGTCTCACCCATTTTATAGGAGGACACACTGAGTCAGGGAGGAACCTTCCCAGTGACACTCAGCATTGAGCTATCCTTCTGTACAGACTCCTTCCTCTCTCCGGCCACCCCTTCCCACAGATAGAGCCAGCACTCAGGGGTGGGGGAAACTGTTCTTCAGCCGTTGTGGTGCTGGTGTGTTGTACTAGTGTGTGTGGTGCCGGTGTGCTGTGGTGCCCGTGAGCTGTGGTGCCCGTGTGCTGTGGTGCCCGTGTGCTGTGGTCCTGGTGTGCTGTGGTGCCTGTGTGCTGTGGTGCCCGTGTGCTGTGGTGCCCGTGTGCTGTGGTGCTGGTGTGCTGTGGTCCTGGTGTGCTGTGGTGCCCGTGTGCTGTGGTCCTGGTTTGCTGTGGTGCCCGTGTGCTGTGGTGCCCGTGTGCTGTGGT